>JAJJKW010000384.1:0-35659 GCA_023805745.1 Isotricha sp. YL-2021b | reverse complement strand
CCCAATCCCCAATCCCCAATCCCCAATACCCAATCCCCATATTTTATTTTTAGATAATATAAATTATTTATTTATTTTATTGTAATTTTTTTACTTTTTTTATATAAAAAAAAGTAAATTTAAAGAAATAGTTACATTTTTTAAAATATTATCATTTTCAATATCATTATAATAAAATTATCCAATATAAAAACAATATTTTATTAATTTTATAATATTATAAAAAAAATAAATTAATATTTTATTTAAATTACCATAATAAATATAATTAATAAATGGACTCACGTCAATTATCTATATTTTCTCCAAAATATTGGATAGAAAAGTTTTTAATTTTATGGAGTTTTATATGTTTATTTTTTTCTACATTTTTACCATCAGAAGATTATAATGGAAATAATATTAGATATAATGGAAATAATAGAAGAGGAGGAAATTCAGGAAATGGAGGAGGAGGAAATATAAAATATATGAGATTCTGTAGTCCTAGTGGTTGAGGTAGGTAAATTTGAAAAAAAAATATTTTTTTCAGATTATTTTATAAAAAAATTTAATCTTTTTTGTGATTTACAAAGATTAAAAAATAAAAATGTCTTTGTAATGATTGATTAAATTTTTTTAATATATATTCATTATATTTTTAAGAATAAATTATCTAAATAAAATTAAATAATTTTTTTTCTTTTTCAAAATTGGAAATATCAAATAAAAAATAAAAATACTCAAATGTACAAAAAACATATAATATAAATTTAAATAATTAGAAATGGGTATATGCATAACTTATACTTATGATAAAAAAAAAGAAAGTAAAGATATAAATGTTTCTGATGATGAAATAAATAAAGAAGAAGATGAAATGAATAAAAAATTATTTGCTAAAAAAGGAAAAACATATATTAAAATAAAATCAATAAAAAAAGGAACAACAATTGAGGGTTCAGTTCCTTCTACAATTTCAACAGAATTATTTTTAAGAACAAATACTTATTCAAGAGGAAGAAATCATTTTAATAAATTAAATAATAATAATAATAATAATGTAATTATAACTATTAAAAATATTAGTCCAAAAACTAAAAGTTCTTTTAATATGATTATTCAAGAAAAAAAAAAGAAAATAGAAGAGAAAAAAAATTCTAAAATGGATGTAGAAACAATAAAAGAAATTAGTAGTGAAAATTTAAGTAATAATATAGAAAATGATAATAGTGAAATTATTAATAATGAAAGTTCAAATATTAATAAAAATTATGAGCAAAGTAGTTCTCTTTTAATGCTTGATAATAAACTTCCAATGTCAAAATGTAAAACTGAATTAGATTTAAATAATTTAACTTATAATTATAAATCAGAAGTTAAAGAAGAAGAAGTTCAAAAATTTGAATTAATTGAAGAACAAATGAATAGTAGATTTTCTCCTGAAGATGATTTAAATTTAATTAATGCTTTAAAACATCATTTTTTATTTGAACATTTAAATGAAAAAGTTATAAGTGAAATAGTTGAAAACTCTACAAGATTACAATTAGAAGAAAATATGATAATTTTTAAAGAAGGTGAAAAAGCAAATTCATTTTATATTTTAAAAAAAGGAAAAGTTAAAATATTTGATAGTAAAAAAAATTATTTTTTAAATAGTGGATATTTAAGCTTTGGTGAAATGGGTTTAATTAATGATAATATTTATAGAAAATATACTGCTATTACTCAGTCTAATGTTGAATTATATATTATTGATAAAGAAATATATAATTTAAAAGAAGAAAAAGGAAATAAAAATCTGAAAAATGAAATCTTTAAAAATTTTTTTGAACATGAAATTATATTTCAAGGAATAACAGAAATTGAAAAAAAATGTTTTATTGAATTAGGAAATATAAGAATAGTTAATGAAGATAAAAAAGTTATTTCATTAAAAGATTATAATATAAATATTATTACTTCATATTATAGTGAAAAAATATTTTTTATTTCAAAAGGAAATGTAAAAATAATAAATAGAACAAAGAAAAAAAATAGTATTCAAGAATTTGTTTCTGAAAAAAATAGTTTTGGATTAATTTCTTTAATTTTTAGGACAAATATAAAAAGAGCTAATACTTCTATGAGTAATAATAATCAAGATAATACAATGTTAATATGTAATTCAAAATATAATGAAATTTTATTTCTTAATGAAAAAATTTTTATTGAATGTTTTGGATTAAATTATAAAAATTATTTACTTAATTCTTGTATTTTATATTTTATTCAAAATGATTTAATTTTTAACAAATTAAAAAATATATGTCAAATTCCAAATGAACAAATTTCTGATTTTTTTTATAAAGTTAATTATAAACAAAATTCTCTTATTTTTCCTAAAGGAATTTCAAGTGAAAATAAATGTATAATATTATTAGAAGGGAAGTTAACTGGTTATAAAAAAAAATCTCAACAAGAAAAAGCAAAATTATTTTTTTCTGGAAAAAATTTATTTTCATTTACAGAATTTGAAGAAGATATTATAACAATGGATGATTCAATTATTTATGAAACATCAATTGGTTATTTTATGAAAATTTTAGAAGAAAAAAAATTAAATTACCTTCCAGTAATTATATATTTTAATATATTAAATAAATTTCAAATATTTCAAAAAATTGATATTGAACTAGGACTTAATATAGTAAATTATATAAATATAAAATCTTTTAAACAAAATGATATAATAATAAAAATAGGAGATTATTGTGAACAAATATATTTAATTGAAACTGGAACTGTGGGAGTTTATAATAGTAATAATACTTTAAAAAAAATAATTGAATGTGGAAATTCTTTTGGTTCTTTTTTTATTTTAAATGAACAAAGTTTAATATATAATTATATATGTTATTCAAAAGAAGTTATAATTTATACAATTAATAAAGATTATTTTATGGAATTATTAACAGAAAATTCTATTAATGAATATATAAGAGAAAAATTATGTCTTGAAGAAAATAATATTGTTTTAAATGATTTATATTATTTATCTTATTTAGGAAGAGGAAGATTTGGAAATGTTTGTTTAGTACATAATGAAATATTTTTTTATGCAATTAAAGCAATTTCAAAAAGTTTTGCAGAAAATCAAAAATTTGGAATTAAATATTTACTTTTTGAAAAAAATGCATTATCATTAATAGATCATCCTTTTTTATTGAAATTGATTAAAACCTTAAAAAATGAAAATTGGCTTTTTTTTTTAATGGAATATATATCAGGAATGAATTTAGAGGAATATTTAACTCAAAGAAAAATAAAAAGAAATATATATGAAACAAAATTTTATGGTTCATCAATATTATTAGCAATAGATTATATTCATAAAAGAAAAATAATTCATAGAGATATAAAACCTTCAAATATAATGTTAGATAAAAGAGGTTATATTAAAATAATAGATTTTGGAACTGCAAAAATATTAAATGAAGGAGAAAGAACAAAAACTATAATTGGAACTCCTAATTTTCTTCCTCCAGAAATTTTATTAGGAAAAGGTTATTCTTTTAGTTGTGATTATTGGTCAATTGGAGTTTGTATTTATTATATATATTATGGTATTCTACCCTTTGGAAATAATTCTTCAGAAATTTTAGATACTTATAAAGAAATTATTGAAAAAAATCTTACTTTTCCAGATAATAAAAATATTGAAATTAATTCTTTATTAAATTCACTTCTTGATAAAAATGAGAATATAAGAAGTAAATTTATTGATTTTAAAAATATTAAAAATCATATTTTTTTTAAAGATATTAATTGGGATGCTTTATTATTAAATAAATTAAAACCTCCTTTTGTTCCTAGTAAAGATCAAAGAGCAAATGAAAGTAATTTAAAAAATGTTACTTCACCTTTTGTTTCTTTTATGAAAAATGAAAGAAATGATTCTAAAATTAATATTTCATTAAAAGCAAATAATGTTAAAATAGAAGATTGTATTAATTTTGAAATTCCTCATAATTGGTTTGAAAATTTTTAGATTGTCATTTATTTTTCATATAAATTATAAGAGATATTATAGTATTTTTTCTTTATATTTAGGTTGTTCTTTTTTTTAAATTGGATTTTATTAATCTAAGAATGAAAATATATTTAACATAGTTTATTCATATTGTTTTAATTATAATTATTATGTATATTAAAAACATTTTAAATAATGATTCTCTAAGGAAAAATTTATTTTTAAAAATGAATTGTCATTATAAAATTAAATAAAAATGGAAATTAAAGTTTATAAATTAGTTAGTATAACCTTATATATACAAAATTTTTATTAATGTTAAAATAATTTTTTTAAATTTATTTAGATATTTTTTTAACAGATTATATTTGGATCTAAATAAATATAATTTTGATTGTCTTCCATCAATTTTGGATCAATACTAAAATTTAAATTAAATTTTTACTTTTCAAGGAAATGAATGTCAAAATTTTTAACAAACATCCAATTAGTTTTCTCAATAAAATCGATTTTTTTTTTCATTTCATTCATAATTACTCTTAATAAATTTTTTTGTTCTTCTAAATAATATATATAAAATATATTATACCATCATTTAATTTTGAAGATTTATTATTTTTACTTAAACAAATTGGAGATTGATTCTCATGATGATTTGAAATATTAAAATTAGAATTAGTTTCTTCATTAAACATTTGATTTTAAAAATTATTATTTATTTGAATTATTAAATTTTTTGAAAAATAATAAAAATAAAATAGAATATTTAAATCATTCGAATTAATAATTCTAATATAGGTTTTTTGAAATATTTTTATTCCATTCATATTAATAGATTTGTTCTTACTATTATTTTTCTGGAAATATGATTTATAATCATAATTCAAATATGTATGTAATACTGATATTCATTGAAGAAAAAAAAATTTAATAAATAGATGTTTAATATAAATTTAATGTAAAAAATTAATTTCTAGTAAAATAAAGAATAATTAAGAATTTAAACATTTAATAATAAAAGAGCAAATATTATTTTGGTCAAACAACTCTTGTTGAATTATTCTAGCAAATTCCTTCCCATTTTTAAAATAAATTAAAGTTGGAATAGCATACATCTTTAAATATTGATTATACTTATAAACATATTTTTTATCTTTATCAATTGGTATATTAATCCATAAATAATTATTTTCTAAAACAATTTTTTTCCCTTTTTGAATATGAGTAACTGCAGTATTACAATCTTTACACCAACTTAAACCATCAAAATTAATTGAACCAAACATATAAACAAAAAAAGTTTTATTTTGTTCAATTAATTGTTGAATATTATTTGCAAAATCATAATAACTTAAAGTTATTTCTCCTGAAGGATTATTTAAAGTATAATTATTTTTATATAAAATTTTATAATTATTATTATTATTATTTAGATTTATTGAAAGATTTTCTTTTGTATTATTATTGTATTTAATTTTTGTATCATATGATGGAATATTTATATAATTATTATTATTTGATGTTTGGGAAGTTCTTCTTGAAAATAATGATTCTTCTGTTTCATTTGATAAATTTTTATTATTTATAAAATTAAAAGTATTTGTTTCAATATTATAATTACTAAAATTTGGACTTGGAAAATATTGTTTATTTTTATTATTAGTTAAAGAATATAAATTTCCTCTATTTGAATTTTGATTAGTTAAATAATATTTTGGATTTTGCATAGCCATTAAATTTTTTATGTTTTGAATCTTTTTTGAATATAAATCAAAAAAACCATCCATTGGAGTAATGTGATAATTATTTCTTGAGGAATTTTCAGTTAAAAAGTAATTATTTTTTTTTAAAGTATTATTTGGATTAACAGTATTTAAATATTGATTAAGATTTGAACCAGTTTTAAAATTTAAATTCTGTAAATTTAAAGTAGGATTTTTATAATTTAATGAAGTATTAAAATATTTATTATAAGAAATATTTGAAAAATTATTCTTATTTCTTCTTTTACTTAAATATGAATATTTGTTTATAATTTCTTGAATATTTGATTTAGAATTTTGTATTGTTGAATAAATATTTTCATTATATAATTTTTCATTTTTTCCTGATGCAGAATTAGGTCTTTTTATTTCAAACATTTTTTTTAACGATATTAAAAAAAATAAGTATAATAAAATATTTATAATTTTTTTTAAAAATTATTGTTAATAATTAAATATAATTTATTAAAAAATTTTTATTTTTTTATTAAAAGTTAGAATTAATAAAATTAAAAATTATATAGGAACAGATTGTTTATAGTTTTCTTCTTCTTCACTTTCTTCATCACTTTCAGAATTTTTTGGAATTTTAAATTTATTGACTAATTTTTTTAAATCATTTGTTATAACATCACTTCCTTTCATTTTTTCATAATATAATTTATTGTTTAATTCATCAGTTTTCTTTTTAACTAATAAAAAAGCAGATTTTATTATTTTTTTCTCATTTATTATTTTATTGTTTTTTTCAATTAATCTTTTAATTTCTTCTTTCATATTTTCAATATCTTCTTTATGAACTTCATATTCATTATTGAATAAAACTTTTTCTTTATTTTTTTGATTAATTTCATTTAAAATTTCTTGTTTTTCTTTTTCAACTTTTTCAATTTCTTCTTCCATAAATTTATTCTCTTTTTTAATTCTTTCAATTTCAGAAATTGAAATTCTATTTTTTTTAAGAATATTATTTCTTTGAGTATCAGTTGCATTTAAAGCATTATTTAAAACTTTTACATTACTTTGAAGAGTATTAACATTTTTTTTTAAACTTTCATTATTTTTGTTTTTTTTCTTAATTTCTTTTTTTAAAGGAAGCATAACTTCATTATTAATATTTGTTATTATTTGATGATAATCATTTACTGAGTTTGTATTATTATAAAAAGATTTTGAAGGAGTTGTTAAAAAATTATTTTGAGTTTTATAGTTTGTTGTATTATATATTGATTCAGTATTATTCAAAGTATTATTTTTATTTATATTTCTTTTTGAATAATTTGATGAATAAGTATTATCTAAATTAAATTTTTGATTAATTTCTCTAAAATTTTTTGACATAACAGAATTTTTTTTATTTTTAATTTTCTTAATTTTTTTATATATTTTAAATTAAAAAAATAATGAATAATAAAATATTGCATCGTAATATAAGTGTAGAATTAAATCCAGTTGCATTAAGAGCAAGATATAGAATTTTTGAATTTTTAAAAGAAGAATCTAAAAATTCTAATTACTTTTTTAAAAAGATTCCTTTTAGAAATAAGGAATCATCTTATAAATATTTTCATGATAATTATAAATTAATAAATAAATTAGAAAAAAAATCTTTTTTTGAATTATACAAAAATGAAAAAACATGTTCAGAAAAAGTTCATGAAATTTATTCGAAAATAGAAAATAAATATAATAAGAAAAACAATTATATATCAAGAAATTTTAGTGTAATTCATTTTCCAAAAATAAATAAATTAAATTCTAAAAGTTTTAAAATAGAAAAAAAAGAGATTAAAACAAATATATCAAATCTTAAATCAAATAAAACTATATTTCAAAGTATTGAGGAAAAGAAAAAGGAAAAAAAGAAGAAAAATAGAAAATATTCAATGGATGATTCAAAAAAAGTAAAAAATGTAAAAATAAAAGGATTATTTGGAAAAGATATAAATAATAATTTTAAAATCACTCCCAATGGTGGAATTATTTATAAGAATTCAATTTGGAGAACTAAAAATATAAATACTTTAATTAAATATCAACAAGGAGTTTTTCTAAAACAACAGAAAAAAAAAAATTAAATTATTTTGTTCAACAAAATGTTATTTTTTAATAAAATTTAACAATTATAGTGATTTCAAAGGTAAAAATAAAATATATAATGTATTAAATTTGTTAATATTAGGAAATCAATTTAGATTTCGAATTTTTAATTATATTTTATTGTTTTATCAAATTAATCTTTTTCCTATTTTCAAATATATTAACTAATTAATATATATTTTTTAATTATTTTTTTGGTAATTTAAAAAAATATCATCATCGATTTGCATTAAATCATTATAATGATAATTATTAATGTAATTATTTAATAAATTATGTTCTTTTTCTCCAATATCAAAATGTGATTTCATATTATGTGAAATTTCATCATCTTTAGAAAAATTAAATTGAATATTAAAAGGATTATTTGATTTTAAATTATTTTTATAATCTTCTTCATTATTAACTTTTTTAAAAGAAAAATTTTCTTCATAAATATTATTATTTGAAGGAATTAAAAATAAATTATCATTTAAATAATTCTTATTAATAAGTGGACTTTCCATTGAATATCTATGAGTAAAATCTTTTGAAATATGAAAAATTTTATCAGAAGGAGTTTGTGTATTTTTTATTTTATTATGAGATAAATTATCATTAGTATCATCATTATCATCAATTTCAATTTTTAATTGAATTTTATTTTGTTTTTTTTCGTTAATATTTACTTTATAATTTTGACTATGAATCAAATTTTTATTATTAATATTATTAACATTATTAATATTATTGTTATTGATATTATTATAATTGTATCTACAATTAATAACATTAATTAATTTTTCTTTTTGTTCATTCGTTAAATTATTTTCTTTCATTTTATCTGAATTAAAAGTTTCAATAATATATTTAATCATTTCATTATTATCAACATTATTATTATTATCTGAATTAAGTTCACCTAAACTTTTTTTAATTCTTAAAAAAAATTTTTGAGCATGAGATCTAGCTTGAGTACTTGATCTTGTTTTAATAATTTTTTGAACTTTTTTCCATTCATTTCCATGTTCTATAATTCCTTCAATAAATTTTTTATGTTCTTCATCACTCCATCTTCCATTATTAAATTCATTTTTATTATTTATTTCTTCATCATGTGAAGAAGGAGATGTTGAATTATTCTGATTTGGATATTTATTATTTAAATTTTGTTGTTGTTCATTTTGAGAATTTTGAGAATTATTTTTTTCTAATATTTTTACTTTGTTTTGTTGGTTTTCCAACATTTTTTTTTACTCTCTAATTTAATTTTTTTAAAGTTTAATAATTTTTTCAAAAGAAAAAAGAAATTAAAAGAAGTATTTTTATTGAAATTAAAATATATTCTGTTCTTTTTTAAATAATATTACTTTAATATAATTAAATATTATCAATTTTTATTATAAATAAACAAAAAATAAAAAATAACCCATTTTAAAATTTTTTTTTATCTTTAATATTAAATATTAATTCATAATACATCAATAAAAATAAAAACAATTAAAAATAATAAAGAATATTATTCTTTCCATTCTCAAATAAAAATAATATTTTACCTAACTAAAAATTCATCAAAATCAAGTAAACTTTTTTTATAAAAATTATTATCATTTCTATTAAAAACATTCCATAATCTAATAGTTTCATCACCACTTCCAGTTGCAATACAATCTTTTTCAGGTGAATTAGCAAGAAATAAAACTCTATTTTTATGTCCAATTAAACTATTTGATAAAATAATATTATCATTATTAACTTTCCAAATATTAATTGCAAAAGTATTATAACCATGAGTTGAAATAAATTCATTTGAAATTTCACTAAATTTAATATCACATATTTGACTATCTGTTTCTATTTCTTTTATACATTCAAATGAATTTCTATTCCAAAATTTTAATTTTCTATCATTTATTCCTCCTCCTGAAATAAATATATTTCTTTTATTATTATTCCAATCTAAAGCTCTAATTGCACTTTTATGACTTTTATTAAATATATGTAATGGAATATTATTTTTTTTTATATCCCATAATATTATTTTATTATCATTTCCTCCACTTAATAAATATTTACTTTCTGGAGACCATTTTATTCCTGTTATTTCTTGTTGATGATAATTATTTTCAAATATTGGATTCATTAAATTTTGTCTTATATCAAAAGTTTTTATTGTAGAATCATAACTTCCTGTTGAAAAAATATTATTTTCATTAGGTATATTTATTATTATTCCTATTCTTGATTCATTTATTTTTGTATTTGAAATTAATTTATTTTTTGTTATATCAAATAATAATAAATTTCCTGAATTTAAACCTGAAGAAAGTATTTCTGGTTTATTTAAAAAATTTAATGATGTTATTTCATTATTTTGAAATTGACATAAATTTGATACTTTAGATAAGTTTAAATTTATGAAAAAAATTGAATTTCTTAATGCTACACTTAAAATATTTTTTGAAGACCAAGTTAAAACATGAATATAAAAATCATCTAATAAATTAGGAGCATCTAAAGCTCTTATTAAATAAGGTTTTTTTATTTCTTTTCTAAATAAATTAAAATCTGCTATACTTATATTATCATCTTTAATTAAATCTGAATTTAAATCCAAATTTAAAAAAAAATTTTTTTGATTATTATTATATTTTATTTTATTTTGTCTAATAAAGTTTTTTTCAGTTAATATTCTTTCTCTTTTTTTAGTCAAAAAAATATTTTTATTTTTATTTTGATTATTATTATTATTATTTTGTTTTTCAGAAGGAAGAATTTGTGATTTTAAAAGAAAAGAATATAATTTTTTTATTCTATTTTTTTCACCATAATCTTCATTAAAAGGAGTATTAGTAAATTTTATTGGTGTAATAATACCTGAATTATTTCTATGATTTAAAAGATATTTTTTATTTTTTATTAATTGTTCCGTATAAGAAACATTCTTTAAATGTAATTTACATATTTTTCTTTCTGTTTTTAAATTTCTTTCTAAAATAAACCTATCAGAATTTCCTGTTAGCATTATCTTTTAATTTTAATTTAAATTATTTTGAGTCAATTTAAAGTAAAAAAGAAATTCAAAATTTTTAAAAAATTATAATTTTAATTTTTTTCCAAAAAAAATGTCAAAAGTAGAAATGTATAATACATATTATTCTCCTTTTCCAAGAGAAAAAACAAATAATGAAGTTCTAAAAAATTCATATAAAAAAACAGTAAATAAGAAAACTACATTAATAGATATTCCACCTCAAATAACAGTATCATATATGAGGAAAAATCCTTTTTATTTTGATTTGAAAAAAAAAGAAAAGACAAAAAGAAATAAATTAAATTCTAATAAAAGAAAAGGATATACAATATATGACAATAAAAAACTTCAAAAAATATTTTCAAATACAAATAGAAATTTTTATTCTCAAGATTTTAAAGATATAATTTCTCCAGGATGTGAAATAATAAAAGTTCCAAAAAAAAAAAGTTTATCAGAAGAAGAAATGAAAAAATTAACATCACAAGATATATTAAAAATATTAAGTAAAATAAGACTTCCAGAACATTATAAAAATATAGGAAAAGTTCCAAAATATATTCATGAATTTAAAATAAGACAATTTATAGAAAGAGAATATGAAAGATTAGTTGAAGAAGAAAAAGGATATCCAAAAGGAACTTTTAAAGTTTTTGAAGGAGAAAGAATTTTAATATTACAAAATTTAAAAATATTAAGAGAACAATTAATTGATGAATTAAGATTATTTCCTATTGATTATTATTTAAGAGCTGTTGGTATTAGAAATAAAAGAGCTGAAATTGAAAAAAAATTAGATGAAATTGAATATGCTATTAAAATTTTTCAACTTTCTGATATTTTTTTAAAAATTTAATTTATTTTTTTTTATTATTTAATTTTTTAATCAATTTTTATTTAATTTTTTATTTAAAAAATATATTATTTTTTATTCTTAATAATTTAAATAAAGATGACGAAATCAATTAAAAAAATTATTAAAAATAAAATTTATAACTACAAAAAGATATCTAAAAAATCTAACTATTAAATAAACATTTTAATTTCTGCTAAATTCAACTTTTCCACTAAATTTAACAGAAACATTTTTCTTTCTTTTAGTTTTTGATGGTCTTGATAATTTTTCATATATATATACACCATTTTTACCATAAATTTCTTCATAAACTTTTTTAATAAATTTTTCTCTTTCTTTAGGTTGGTTTCTATTTAAACTTGTATTAAATTGTGTTAATAAATATAATTTTTGTTTTTTTGGAGATAAATTTTCAAACTTTAAACAATCTTCATTTTGATTTTCTTTTTGAAAAATAATTTTAAAAAATCTCACAATTAAAAGAACTAAAATTGTACAAAATATTTTTTTATGTTCGGAAACAAAACAAAAAATATGAAAATAATCATCCATATTATAAATAATAATTATTAAATTCAAAAGTCTTTAAATATAAAAAAGAAAGTTTAAATGAATTAAAAAGTTTTATAAATTTATTTATCTTCTCCAAGCATATTAATATATCTTTGTCTAATTGTTTTAACATCATTTATAGCTTTATCTCTTTCTTCTTCAGCTTTTCTAATTCTTTCTTCAATTTGTTCTAATAAAACTGAATATCCTTCCATTTCTCCCATTGCTTGTAATAATTGTTTTTCTCTTTCTTCAACTAATTTATTCAATTCATCATGTTTTAATTTAATTTCATGATATTTTTCATTTATTTCTTCATAATTTATTTTATATTTTTCTAATAAATTTTTTAAATTTGAATTTTCTATTTCATAATTTTTTGCATTTTTTAATATTGTTGTAAATTCTTCTTTTGATTTTTTTAATTCTGAATTTTCGAGTTTTATTTTTTCAATTTCAGAATTTAATTGGGTTATATAAATATTCATTTCATTTATTTTATTTTTATTATTTAAATTTTCATTTTTTAATTCTTGATTTTTTAAATTAAAGTTGTTTTGTTCTTTTTCTTTTTCTTTTTTTATTTTTAATAATTCCTCTTCTCTTGATGAAATGGTTTCTTGAAGTGAATTTAAATTATAATTAAATTCTTCTAATTTTTTTAACAAATTATTTTTTTCTAAATTTAATTGTTTTATCTCTTTTTTCTGTTCTGAATTTTCATTATTTGTTTCAATTAATTCTTGTGTACTTTCACTTGAAATTTTCTTTAATTTTTCGAATTGAATATTTTTTTCTTTTAATAAATTATTTAATTGTTCAATTTTACTTTCATATTGATTAATTGTTTGTTCTTGTTTATTATTTTTTATTTTTTCATATTGTTCAAAAGTTAATTGAAATTTTTGAATTTTTCCTTGTAATATAGTATTATTATTATCTAATTCATATATTATTGTATCTTTAAATAAAATTTCATTTTTTAAACAATTTATTTGAAATTGTTTAAATCTTTTAAATAAAACATTTTTTGATTTTTTTCTAATTAAATGATGTAATTTATTCGATAAAAGTAAATTTTTACACATATTTATTATGAAATTTATTTTTATTTTATTTGAATTTATAAGTAGATTCATAAAGAAAGAATGTTTTAGTTTTTTTTGATATAATATTAACATTTTACAAAATAATTCAAATTTATTATTATATAACTGAATAATTTGTTGATTTAATATATTATTTTTTTCTTCTCTGTTTATATCAGATAAAATAAATAAATAAGATTTTGAAATTTCTAATTCAAAAAATTCATTTGTATTTTTATAATTATTATTAAAAAAAGTTTTTGTTGGATTTTCTATTAAATAATTATCTCTAATTAAATCAAATGTTTCTACTGCTTCCATTTCTAATTCTATAAAACTTTGTTTTTCTTTTTTTCTTTTTGAGATTAATTGGATATCTTGTTTTTCTAGAGAAAATAAAATATTTTTTTTTAAATTTATTTCTTCTTTTTTTTTATTTGATAATAATTGAATATTATGCTTATTTATTGAAAAAATATTTTCTTTTTTTTTTACTTTTTTAGATAATAAACTGAAGTTTTGTTTATTTAATTTGAAAATTGTTCTCTCTTTTTTAATTGAATTTATTTTAATATTAATATTTTGTTCAAAAACCAATTTTAATTTATTTTTTTTTTCCTCTTTCCCTTTAATTAAAATTTGTTCTTTTTTAATACTTAATTTATTATTTTTAATTTTCCCTTTAATTAAAATTTGTTCTTTTTTAATACTTAATTTATTATTTTTAATTTTCCCTTTAATTAATATTTGTTCTTTATTAACACTTAATTTTTGAATTATTTTATTTTTTCCTTTTATAAATATTTGTTCTTTCCTAATACTTAATTTTTCTTTTTTTTTATTTATTAATAATGAATATTGATTATTATTTTCTATTTCTAAAATATCAAATTTTTTTTCAATATTAAAATCATTATGAGGGATTTCATAAAAATCTTCATTCATTTGTTTTATTTTTAATTTTTTTTTTTCAGAAATCTGATTGTTTTGAAATCTTTGATTTGGATCCAAATTTGAAAAATTTTCTTTATAATTTTTCATAATTTTAATGTTATCATTGGAATTTTTTTTTTCTTTTAGATTTTTTGAGTTTTTTATTTTTTCTACAAATTCATTAGAATTATATTCTTCTTCAATTTCATTATTAATTATATTCCTGTCAATTTCTTCTTTTTTTTTTCTAATTTTAATAATATTAAATGAATTTTTTTCAATTTTAAATTGAATTTTGTTTTTTAATTTTTTCATTGAATCATTATTTATTTTTTTAATTCCTATAATTTCAATCATATTATTATCTTCTTGAATTAAATTTATAAATTCTTTAATTGGGACTTCAATAATATTTTCTTTTTTTTGTTTTTTTCTATTATTTTTATTTAATATTTTCTTTAATTCCTCTTCTTTATCATTTATATTATTAATTTTATTATCTTCATTTATATCATAAATAATATTATTATCATTTTTATCTAAATTATATTCAGTATTAGTTCCAATACTTGCAACAGTTTTTGTAATTTTAATTTTCATATTCATATTAGTTATTACATAATCTTTATTTAAATTATTATAATTACTATTACTTTTATCTTTTTTAATAATTAAATTACTAGAATAATTATTCTTTCCTTTAATAAAAAAAGAATTTAATTTATGAATATAAAAAACTGCATTTTTTTTTTTCCTTAAAATATCTATATTATTTTTGGAAACTTTAAATTGAATTTCTTTACAAGGAATTTTTTCATTTTCAATATCAAAATATCCACTTTTTGAAATTTTTAAATTTTTTATCATTTCTTTTTTATTTTCTTTTGATCTTTTTATAAATTGCCATTTTGGTAAAATTGTAAAACAATTTTCTTTTCTTATAAAAAATTTTAATTTTATTCCTGAATTTCCTACTCCAATCTCATTTCTTTTTTTTTTTTTAAAAGTTTTATCTATTGTTAAATTTATTGGAGTAGTTTTAAATAAATTTTTTTTATTCGAAATTTTTTTCTTTATTTTCATTTTATCTAAAAATTTTCTTAAAATATTTTGAGTTTTTTTTTCCTTTGATAATATTATTTTTTTTAAAAGAATTGTTTTATATTTTTCTGATATTTGATTTATTATTTTATCTTTTATTTTCAATAATTTCACTAGAGATATTATTTTTTCATTTAATTCTGAATTATCTTTATTTAAATTTTCATTTTTAGTAGATATCTCAAATAATAATTTTTTCATTTTAGTGATTTGAGATGAATTTTTTTTTTGATTATCTAATTCATTCATTTGTTTTATTTTAAAAATTTTTAAAAATAAATAAAAATAATAAAAATTACATTTTTATTGAAATATTAATTATTAAAAAAATAAAAACTAAATAGTTTCTTATTTATTATATATTTGTTTATTTCAATAAAATTGTATTAGTTTAAAATATATCTTCCGCTGCTTCTATTTATTATCCCATTTTTACTTTATTAATAACAAAAATAGAATCCTAAATAAAATGAAGATATCATAAACTTAAAATTTTTTTTTTATTAATTTTAAGATATAATAAATCTAAATGATTAATATTATAATAACTAATTCGCTTCATTTCATAATTTTGAATATCAATATTATTGAATACAAAATTTTATATTTGTTTCATTTAGTTGAATTATCATCTAATATAAAAAATTAAAATAATATTTAAAAAAATTTTTATTTTTTCAAATAATAATTTAATAATTGTAATTATATAAATAATTTTCTATTCATATTATAAAATAAATGGAAGAATCAAAAAATATAGAAACAGAATTGAATTTCATTCAAACAAACCAAAACAACAAATCAACATCTCCATCAAATTACTCTGAAAATAATATTTTAAAGAATTCAAAAATTAAAAACAAAGTAAAAATTAAAAGAAATATGAGTACAACACAATTATCAAGTCAAAAAATGGTTTTTATAAAAAAATTTTTAATAGATGAAGAAAAAATAGAAGATGAACATTTAACAGAAGAATATTTTAATTCAATATTTATAGATGAAATGGTATCAACAATATTTATAGTATTAACTTTAGGAAGTGGAATAATATATCATGAAATTAAAACTTGTAGTTCTTTAGCTTGTGAAAAATATATTTTTTATGATAATATTCTTAATATTTCTTTATTTTCAGTTTCTGTTGGAGTTTTAGGTTTTATTTTTTGTTTAATTCCTAAATATTTTCATTATTTTTATTTATATAAAGCTGCTAAATATATTAGTTCAATTGATAATTTTTTTGATAGTGGTTTATTATATAATTTAATTTTTGATTTTATTTTCAATTTAATTCATCCTAATTTACTTTTGAGAAATAAATATATAAAAATAAATAAAAAATGGAATTTAATAGAAGTGAAATATAACATAAATGATTTTTTATTGGTTATAATGTTATTTAGAATTATTTATTTTTTTAAATTTATAATATTATGTTCAAATTATTATGGAGCAAGAGCAGATAGAATTTGTAAAATGATGGGAAAACAATCAGGTTATATTTTTTCATTTAAATGTTTATTAATAAGTAAAACTTTACAAACATTATTATTTATAACATTATTATCATGTTTTATTTTTGCATATATGTTAAAAATAATAGAAGGACCAGTTTCTTCAAAATTAAATGAAACTAAAGTACATGAAAATAATTATAATTTTTATTTTAATTGTTTTTGGAATGTTTTAGTTACAGTTACAACTGTTGGTTATGGTGATTATTATCCAAAAAGTTGTTTAGGAAGATTTATAATATTTTTAGTTACAATTTTTGGAACTTTTATGATGGCTTTAACTATTAATTCTTTTCAATCAATAATTGAATTAAAAGATAATGAAAAACATACTTTACAATTTCTTCAAAGATTAGAATTTAAAGATAAAATTGGAAATTTAGCTGTTTCTTATTTTAAAAATAATTATATGTATGTTCTTCAAAAAAGAAAATATTTTAGAGGTGAAATTAATAATGATGATTTTCATAGAAAAAGTATGATTCAAAAAGCTAGAGATAAATTTTATTATAGAAAACAATATAAAAGTGTAGTTCATAGATTTCAAATTAAATATAAAATGGCAACTGATGTTGATCAAGTTAAAAAAAAAATTAGAAATTTAGATGATAAGATTTTTAATATCGAACAAAAATTAGAAAATTTTTTTGGAAGGTATAAAACCTATTTTAAAAATATTCAAAATGATTTAAAAAAGTAATGTAATAATAGTTATTGTTTTGGTTTTTTATAAATAGTAATATTTAAAAATAAATAATTTGATATTTGTTTCTTTAATTTTAATTTAATGGAAATAATAAAACAATTTTTGTTTATTTGATGGAAAACATTAATTAATTATTCGATTATAGTAATTCATTTTTATTTTTTTTATTTATTTTATTTTATTTTTATTTTATTTTTTTTATATTTTATTTTTTTTTTTTGTTTTTGATATTTTTTTTATTGATATAAACTTTTATTTGTATCACTGAATCTTTTGACAGAATTAAAAATTCTTTTTAAAATACAATGTTCAGTAGAAATATGTTTATTTTGAATAATTCCATAATGACAACCACATTCACAATCTTCTTTAGCAACCATAAAAGCAATCATAAAAGCCATTTTAATATTCATAAATTGAAAAGTACTTTTAGCAACATTATTTTGTTTATTTAAAGGATCAATAATAATTAATTCATGACTATTACTTCCAAAAGGAAAAGAAATTTCTTTATCATTTTGTTCATCTTTAATAGGATAAACTGGATAAGTAATAATAATAAATTTATTAAAATCAAAAAAAATACCATAATGACCTAATACATTTAAAAAAGTTTCTCCTAATATATTAGGTGAATTACTATTATATTTTTGATTATCTATTTTACTTTGAATAAAAGAAACAACCATTAAAACTAAACCATAAGAACTTAATCCTCCTGTATAAGGATTATTTAAATTTCCATTATTTAATAAAGTTTTCAAAGCTAAAATAATAGGTTTTAAAACAGAATAAGTATTTAAATAACTTTTAATTAATTCTACAGTTTTTAAACCAAAATGATTATCATCTTGAACACTAATATCAATATGGAAATTATATTTATCATTTGAAATTAATTTAATAATAGGAACATTAGTATTTTCTATAAATTTATATGATTTAACCCAACTTTTTGAAGTTAATTTAACAAATAATTTATTTAAAAAAAATTCTTCTTGATGACCTGGAGTAAAAGAAATTACAGTATCCATATCAGACCAAGGAAGACATAAACCAGTACAATAAGAACCATATAAATTTACTTTATAATTAGGATTTATTTCATCAACTGCATTTTGTAATTCTTTTAATAAATCTTGAATTATTGGTTTTTTATGAGATATTATTTCTTCTATATATTCTTGATAATCTGTTAAATCTTTTTGAAGACTTTTTATTATATATATTTCTGGATAAGTTACATTATTAAATTTTAAGTTTAAAAATTCTAATTCTTTTTCACGTTTTTTTTCAGGATTTTCTAAATATAAATTTATATCATTTATTGTTGATTCTAATTCTTTTATTATATTTTTTTGATTTTCTATTTTTATTTTTTCTTTTGATATTTCATTTTCTTTTTGAATTATCTCTTGTTCTAAATCATTTTTTTTCTTTGATTGAGTATTTAATAAAGACTCATAGTTTTTTATTATATTTGTGTTTTCTTCTATTAATTTTGTTGTTTCATTAATTTTATCCGATATTTCATTTAAGTCTTGATTTAAATTTACGTTTAAATAATTTTCTTCTTCACTTGATATTGATAGATATGAAGGAAATTTTTGGTGTTTTAATTCTAATGGTATTATTATTGAATCTTTTTTATTATTTCTATTATTTGAATTTAATACTTTTTTGGTTTGTTCTAAAGTATTCATAAAAAATATTAATTTGATTTATTTAATTTATTTTAAATTTTTTTTTTTTTTAGAAATTTTTAAGGTAATAATATATTTTTAATTCCATTATTTAATTATTGAATTTTTTTATTTTTTATATTAAATATATTTTATCAAAAATCAATGAATAAAAGAGTAAGTGATTTTTTAGATTTTTTAGTTTATATTGGTTTAGTTTCCAATAAAACAATAAATATTTTTAATAAAAATTACAATCAATTAAATCAAAATTCAAATTTAAATGAAAAGAAGCAAAATAAAAAAGAAAATATTTATCAAATTTTAATAAAAACATTAAATAATTATTTTACCTCTCTTTCAAATATAGAAATAAAATCTATATCAGAAAATATTATAAATAAATATAAAGATAATAAATTAAAAATAATAAAAACGTTGCTTAAAAATTTAATATTGAATAAAGAAGAGAAAAAAAAGTATTTATACTTAGAAAAATGGATTAATATAATAAATAAAATTAAAAATGAAGAATTTAAATTAACATTATCAAAAGAAGAAGAAAATAAAACAGAACAAAATTTAAAAAGTGAAGAAGAAAAAAATTTATCTCATTTTGAAAAAACACAAAAAGATTTAATTACTCGTCAAAAAGAACATTTAGAAAAATTTCAAAAAAATAAAATGGAACAAATGATGAAAAATGAACAATTAAATAATGAATTATGTCCTTTTTCTCCAACAATTTATACAAAAAATTCCAAAAATGCAAAATCATTTTTACAATTTTCAGAAAGAAATCCTTATAAAAGATTATATGAAGATGTTTTAAAAAGACAAAATAAAATATTAAAAACAGAAAAAGAAGAAAATGAAAAAATTAAAAAAAATTCTCTATGGAAAAGTAAAAATAAATATTATAGTAAAAGTAAAAAAAATTTAGAACAAACTATAAATAAATTATATAATGATCATAAAAATTATCAAAGTAAAAAAAGATTAATGAGAAATAATTTTGATAAAGAAAATGGATGGACCTTTCAACCTGATCTTTCTTTAAATTCTAAATATAGTTTTTCTTTAAAAGATTATAGAAATAAAAGTCATGATAAAGTTGTTATTACTTTAAGGAAAGAACCGAAAAAAATTTTCTTTTAATTTTTATTTATTGATTAATATTTATTCACTTTATTAAACTTTATTTCTAAAATATTTATGTCTATTATATTTAAATAAAGAATTAAATATATCTTCAACCTTTTCATTTAAAATTTTTTCTTTTTTTGATTCCATAAATAAATCAGTTTAATAATTTGTATAAATTCACTTTTTCAATGAAAAAATAAAATAATAAAGATTAATCATTAATAAATCTCTATTTAAATTTTTTAAATATCACATTAATTAAAATTTTTATTCCATTAATTATTAATATAATGAATTAATATTAATAAATTATAATCAACTAAGTTACAAGAATTATTTAGAAATTAAAAGAAAAAAATTGTATATTTAAACTTAAACATAATATTTATCTATAATTATTATTATTGAATAATCTATTGATAAATTACTCATATAATATTAATCATCAATATTTTAAACTAACCTTAAACAAATATATTAAAAGAAATTATTATAAATTTCTCCTTTAAATAACAATTTCATAAATTACCTTAATTTTTTACTCATATTTTTTTATAAAAAAAAATAAAATAAATAAACCTTTACTATAAAACAAGATTATTATTTTTTCAATAAATTAATATAAAATGAATTTGAGCAAAGAAACCCTAACTTCTTTTTTAAAAAAAATAAAAGAAAATCCAAAATATTTTGAAGATGAAATTGAAAAATTATATTATGAAGAATATATTGAAAACTTTGAATATATTCTTTTAAAAAAAGATTCAGACTTTATGAAATTAATCAAAGAAAATATAAAAATAGTATTAGAAGATAAATATTCAAAAGAAATTTTAGAAAATGATTTTTTTCTAAAAACTTTAAAAGAAAAAGAAAAAGAATTATATTCAAATAATTATATTATAGACAAAGAAAAATTAAATGAAAATTTATTAAAAATAAACAAAGAAGAAAATAACCAAAAATTCTCTTTTTTAAAACATTGTAAATATCAATCAAATAATCCAATTCATAATTGTAATGAAAATAATAATTTTATAACAATAACAATAAATTCAGAGGATTCAAATAAAAAAAAAATAGATTCAATAATATGTACAAATTGTTTAAAATGTTATAAATCAAATTTCATAAAATTATATTGTGATTTTTGTCAAATTAATTATTATACAAAAATAATTACAAATGAAAATAATCCAAATGAAAATTATTTACAACCAGCAACTTGGGAAAAATATCATTGTCATTTAATTATAAATCAACAAATGGGATGTATAAATTGTAAAAAAGGAAATTTTTTTTTAGATATTAAATCAAATAAATTAATATGTAAAAAATGTAATTTTCAAAGTGATCCTTATAATATAATTTGGACTTGTATAAAATGTGGTCAAGATTTTCATTCTTATGCTAAAATTTATAATCCTTATATTTATAAAACTTTAAGTTTATCTATTAAAAAAGGTTTAATTGAAAAAATTTCTGCTATTCCTAAAATTTTTCCTTGTGGTCATTATGATGAAAATATATTTCATAAAAAAGAATGTAATGGAAATATTTATTTAATTACTTATAATGAAAGAAAAATGGTTCTTTGTTCTAAATGTAAATCTATTATAAAATATGAGAAATTTATTTTTGAATGTCCAATATGTAATTTAAGATTTAGAGATGAAATTAAAGAAGAATATATTTTAATTGAAAGAGAAATTGAAAATAAAAAAAAGGAAGAAGAGAAAAAATATGTTGAGGAATATTATAAAAAAATATTCGAAAAAAATTATGATTTCAGTAATAAATCATTAGAAATTTCAACAAATCCTAATACTAATACTAATAATACTGATAATTTAAATAATAAAGATTCTTTTGAAATTATAAATAATAATAAATCTAAAACTTTAAAAAGTCTTTCTCCTAATAAAACAAAAGAAAATATTATTGAAGTTGAATATAAATCTGCTAGTGAAAAAAAAAATAATTTAAATAAAAATATAAGTCATGATAATAATAAATTATCTATTTCCAAGAATTTATTTGAATTGGAAAAAGAAAAAATTATTAATTTAGAAAATAAAGAAAATGACAATGAAAACGAAAATGAAAAAAAAGAAAAAATTGAAAATAAAATAAATACAAATAATTTACCATATTTCGAACAAAAAGATTATGAAATTATCTCTCAAATAGAAGAAAGTAAAAAAAGTAAAATATTTTGTGTTAGGAAAATATATAATAATGAATTTTTTACAATGAAAAAAAAATATATTCATTCAAAAAAAGATTTAGAAAATTATTTATATTTATATGAATTACAATATAACTTTTCTGATGATATATTTATCACAAAAATATTTGGAATAAATTATAATGAAGAAGAAATAAGTATTATAACAGAATGTGGGATAAATAGTTGGGCTAGTGAAATAGCAACTTATAAAAAAATGAAAAAATTTTATTCTGAAGAAGAGTTAATTAATATAATATATCAAATTAGTTTAGCCTTAGAAAATTTACAAAAAAAAAATTTAGCTCATTTTTGTATTAATCCTTTTAATATTACTGTTTTTAGAAATAATATATATAAAATAAGCGATTTTGAACATATTACTAATTTAAATTCTAAAAATATTATTCAAAATGATAATAAATTTATTAGTCCTGATTTAAATTCTTTATATCATTCTAAAAAATTAAATGGAGGAATTAATTTAATTAAAAACGATGTTTATTCTTTAGGTTTATGTTGTATATTTACAACAATTAAAAATAATGATATTGATATGTTATATAGAGATTTTATTAATATAGATAAATTTTGTAGAAATGAAGAAACTATCAGAAAATATATAAATAATGTTTTGAAAATAAAAAAAGATGAAAATTATTATTCCAATAAATTTATTCTATTAATTTGTAATATGATGAAAATTAATGAAGAAGAAAGATATGATTTTAAAAATATAATTGATTATATTAATAAAGAATATGAATTTGAAAGTTAATAAATCTTATAATATAATAGAATTAATAATATTTTGAATATATATTTATTTTTTCATAGATATTTTAAAATAAACTAAAATTTAAATATAAATTTAATAAAAAATATAATATAAAAATAATTTTATTTATAAATTTTAAATTCAATGAATAATGAAAATAATGATTTTAAACTTGATGAAAACAAAAATAAATCAAAAAAAAGAAATATTCAAAGAAACTATAACGGAATATTTTCATTTATAGAAGATGATTATAAATTTATTTTGAAAGATTTAAGAGATAGAAAAAAAAGATTAAAAAAATTGAAAAATTTTTCGTCAGATTATAATACAAGAAATAAATATAATTTTACAGAAGGTTCTCAACAACTAAATAATAATTTACTAAAAAAATCTAAATTACCAATTGGAAATTATTATAATGATAGAAAAAAATTAGAAATAGATGAATATCCTTTTAAAAAAGAAAATAAAATCGAAGAATTTACTTTTAAAAATTCAAAACCAAATAATGAAATAGAATTTACTTTTAAAAATTTAAGACAAATGAATGATATAAATCAATTTTCTTTTAAAAAAAAAAATGATGGGAATGAGAATGAAAATAATATAAATAATAATTATAAAGAGAATAAAGAAATTACTAATATTGAACCTTTAGAAATAAATAATAATGAATATAGTTTTAATGAAGAAAAAAAATTAAAAAATAGTAATTTAAAATCAGAATCTTCAAAAAGGAAAAAAAATAATGATTTAAATTTAAATGATTTATATTCTGAAACATCAGAAAGTTTAAGAAAAGAAAAAACAAATAATATTCAATCTTTTATTATAAATAATAATAAAATAGCATTAGATGATGATTTAACTTTAAATTCAAAAACTGTTTTTTCTTCTAAATATACAGATAAAAATCCAATCAATAGATATTTAACAGAATATTTAGAAAGTGTAAATAATGAACATTGTAATTCTTTTGGAAAATTAGAAATGGAAAAATTAAAAGCTTCAAATAATTTAAAAGATAATTTAAAGATTTTAGAACAATGGATTAAAGAAATTAAAGAAAATGATACTAAAAAAGAAAAATTAGTTGATAGAAAAAAAAAAATTAAGAAAAAACTTAATAAAAGTGTTAATATTTTTTCAAATAGAATTAAAAATTATAGTAAAAGAAATGAAAAATTAAAATATAGTAATAAACAATATGACAATGAAAATCAAAGAAATATTGAAACTTATTCTAAAAATAAAAATGAAAATGCAAAAGAAAATTTATCTATCACAGGTATTAAAAAAAATAATGAAAATATTTTAAATGAAATTGAAAGAGTTAAAGAAGAAAATATAATTTTAAATGAGAGAATTTATATAGAAAAAAATATTATAAATGATTTAAATAAATCAATTCAAAAATTAAATAAAAATATTTCTAAAATAAAAAAAGAAAAAGAAAATATTTTAAATAATATAATATCTCAAAAAAAACAAAATGAAAATATTAGGTCAAAAATAAATAAACAATTTGGTAAAACCTCAAATTTCATGTTAGAAGTAAACAATATATTAAAAAAAACAAGAAAAAAAACAAAAGAATAAAAAATTCCTAATTTAAATAAATAAAAAAATTACTAATTTAACATAATAAAAAAACAATAAATAAAATATAAAAAAAGATGTTACCTTTATATTTACTCCCAATAACAATATTATATTTCCAAAACTCAACTGAAAATCAAATAAACACAATTCTCAATTTTTTTACTTCATTAAACTCGAAAAAAGTATTAATAAAAGAAATAGAAGTTCAAGCATGGCAAGGAAATTACAATCATACATTAATGGGTTCAATATCAAATTATTTATTTGAGCCATTAACAATAAAAGAAAATTTAGCAAATCCTTCAAATAAAAATTTAAAATGGATAAAAAAAAAAAAATATTATATTTGTGTTCATGATACAGGATGTAGTGCTCATTCAGCAAGAGAATGGAATTCTGCAGTAGTGAAACAATTTATAGATGGAAATACTTATAAAGCTTCTTTTCAATATGTTGTTGGAAATGATGGAATTTATCATAATATTCCAGATAATATTATTGGTTATCATGCAGGAGATGGTTATGAAGTTGATTATAAATTACATGATTCTGGAATTAAATTTAATGGTAATTTAAAACCTAAAATTACTATTAGTAAAGATGGTTATTTTGAAATTGATGGTATTAAAAGTTTAATTAAAGCTCCTTTATATAAATATAGAATAAAACATTCTTATAAATATTTAACAAAAATTGCTAAAACTAAAGATATTAATGATCAAGGAATTAGAACTATTATTCAAAATGGAAAATATTATTTAGGAGAAACTTATTTTAATACTGATTTTAATAAAATTAGTAATCATGGTGGAAATGTTAATTCTATTGGAATTGAAAGTTGTGTTAATAAAGGAAGTGATATTTATTATACTTGGATGAAAGATGCTAAATTAATTGCAAATTTAATGGATAAATATAATTTAAATATTAATGATGTTGTTCCTCATCATTTTTTTTCTGGAAAAGATTGTCCTATGACTATGAGACATTCTAATATGTATGAACATGTTAAAAAATTAGCTGTTATTGAATTAAATGTTTTGAAATTTATTAAAAATGGTTTTAAAATTAGTTTTTCTTGTGATAATCATGAATATGTTAGTAAATATGGAAAAGTTATAAAAATTCCAAAAAAAGATTTAGTAGTTAATTATACTATTATAGTGGAAAAAAATGGATTTAAAAAATCTAAAAGGTTTACTACTACAATTCCTGGATTGAATAATATTAAATAATTAAATGAGTCTTATTATTAGTAAATTTTATTAAAAATATTAAAAAAATTTTGATTATAAATAAATTAGATTATAATTTATCAAAATAAAAATGTTAAATTTTATGATTTTTTTTAATAAATAATTTTAAGTTTTAGTTTTTAATAGTATTGCTTTTATCATCTAGTTTTCTATTCTTCGTTTTCTTTTCTGATTTCTTTATTTTTTAATAATTCCATATCAATTCTTGATAGAACTTTTTTAAAATCAGAAAGAGATTTATGTTGTAAAACAGAATATGGATCATCTATTTTATTTATAATATTAACATTTGCAACACTATCAGAAGGTAAATCTCTAATATGTTTCATATAAAAATTATCTTCATTATAAGGATTTTTATTTATAATATTATTATTATTTATTAAAATACTATTATTTTGACTATTATTTAAATTTTGAGGTTGTAAACTTTTTAAATAAATATCATCATTGATTTGATTATTAAGAGAATTTATATTCAATCCATTTAAATTAATATTATTATTTCTTAATAAATTACTATTATTACTATTTATTGGACTATAATTAATATTTAAATTTGAATTATTAATATAAGAACTATTATTAATTTTATAAGAAGGAGAAGAAGGACTTCTTTTAGGAAAAAGACTTTTATTAATAATTTTACCTTCAATTAACTTTTTTTTATTTTCTTTTAACATTTCAATTTGTTTTTTAAATTTTTGATTTTCAGTAAATAATTCATTAACTTTTTTTTTTAATTGAATAATTTTATTTTTATATTCTTTTAATTTTGAATTATAAGAATTAATAACATTTGAAAAAGATTGAGTTTTTTGATTAAATAAATCATTAGCTTCTTTTATACTAACATTAAATATTTCGAAACCATTTCTTAAATCTCTATTTTGTTTTAATAATTCTTCCCTTTCAAGTAATAATTGTTCAAGTTTATTTTGATATTCTTTAATCTCAGTAACATTATTTTGAGAATTAATTTGAATTTCATTAATTTTTATATTGAAATTTTCTTCTATTTCAATAATTTTATTTTGTAATTCTTCAATAAATCTGTCTTTATGTTCATTTGATATATTTGAATCAACATATTGATTAGATAATAATTTATTTTCTTTTTTTAAATTATATATTTCTTCATTTAACATTTTTATTTTATTTTCAAAAGAAGAAACTTGTTCTATGAAAATTTGAGAATATTTTTCATTATTATTTAAATTATTTTTATTATTTAATTCATTAAATGAAGCTATCTTTTTCATATTATTATTTACATCATTTGTCAAAGAAGAAATTGTTTTTTGTAATTGTTGAATTTCTCCATTTTTTAATTTTGTAATTAATTTAATTTCATTTTCATGTTGATTTTGAATATCATTTAATTTATCTTCCAACATTTTTTTATTAAATTCTATTTTTTTTTTTGAAATTTCTGATTCATCTAATTTTTCAATTAATTCTAATAATTTTTGATTTGAAACATTTGGATTTTGCATTAAAGTTTCATTTGTTGATAAAAGAGATTTATTTTTTTGATTTAATTCTAATATTTTATAATTTAATTCTTCATTAGTTTTTTGTAATTCTGAAATTTTTAATTCATTTTCATTTTCTTTTATTTTTAAAGTTTCTAAAATTTGAGTTAATTCACTTAATGAAATGTCTTTTTGAGCTAAATCACTTGAAATTTTTAATTTTTCTTTTTCAAAATTTGAAATTGTTTTTTTTAAATTTTCATTTTCTAATTGACAATTATTTAAAATTGATTCAATATTTTGAATATATAATTTCATTTCTGAATAATTTTCTTCTTTTCTATTATTATCTTCTTTATATTCTTGTAATATTGATGTTTTATAAATTTGAGACATATTAAATATATATTTTAATTATATTTCTTAAAAAAAATATTATTTGAAAATGTTCCAAAAATATTTTGTTATAATTTTTATTAATTATAAATAATTATTTTCAGAATAATTTAAAATATTTATTTTTTTTGAATCGATTTTTATTATTGAATTATCTATTTCCTTCAAATTTTATTGAACAAATCTTTTTCATTAAATTTTAGTTATCCCAATTTTATAACTGTTATAATATTTATAAATAAATGAAGCCAGAAGATATAAATATTTTTCCTAAAAAAAAAATTAAATTGTTTTTTTATTTAAATATGTTATTGATTATTCAGTTTGAAAAATATAAATTTTTTTTTTTAATTCTATAATTTTTTTATACCAATACTATTATTAATTATTATATTCCATTTAAGATTAAATTAATTATACAATATTGCTTTGTTTGGCAAAATAATAATGATGATTTGTAGCAATTCCATACTTATTTGAACATATGAAGTTTAATTGTAAATAAATCACAAAAATAAAATAAAAAGATACTGAGGAAAATCATTATATATTTGGGAAAATTATTTTTTATTATTTTTAAATATGATATAATTACATTATAGTCTAGCTCTAAAGAAATTATTTGAAAATTATATGCTAAATATTCATTTTTTTATTAAAAAACAAGATTATTGTCAAATAATTTATGAAAACTAGCATTACATTAATGTAATTATTTATTTATAAAATTTCAAATAAATATACATTAAAAAATTATATTATAGTGTTAGATAAAATATTACATTATAATTATATTTATAAAAGTTTTTCTATCATTCGAAAAAAATTAATTTAATTTAAAATTAATTCTATTAATGAAATATTAATATTAACAATAAAAAAAAAACAATTTAAAGAAAATATTACTTAAGAAATAACAAGGTTAATTTATTAAATTTGAAAAATATTTTTTTATTATTAGAATATGAATATTTAATTTTTATAATTTAGTTGGTATTTTATAAAAATAATATTTATAAAGATTATAATGATAAATTTAATTTTAATCCAAAAAAAACATTAAATAAAAAAAAATAAATAATAAAATTAAAATTTACATTCTATTGTATGGTTTCGAATTTTCTAAAATTTAGAAATTCTTCTTTTTCTTTTATTTTTTCTTTTTCTAAATTCGATAAAAATAATTTGTTATTATTGAAATCAACTGATTTTTTAATAAAATAATTTCCGTTAATATTTTTTAAATTAGAAATAAAATATCTTCTTTGAGGTTTATTATTATTTCTAAAAAAAGATAAAAAATTATTAATATTCTTTCTATGAATTTCATTACTATTATCTAAAACAACTTTTTTTACATTATTATTTCCATCATCAAATTTAATAGTTTTCATAAAATCATTTAATTTTTTTTCTGATTGATAAGGATATTCTTTAATTTCAAATTTATCTTGATTAATTGGATATTTATCTGTTTTATATAATTCAGAATATATTTTAATTTTTTTATTTATTCTATTATCTGAAGTTTGAGAATATAATTTTTTATAATAATTATTTGGAGATAAGGAAGCAGAAAAAGTTTTTGAAGGAGAAAAAAATTTATTTCTTTTTTTTTTAATATTTTTTTTTATTGGGATATAATCTTCTTCTTCTGTTTGAGTTGGTAAATATTTATCTAAAAATTCATATAATTTTCGAGTTAAAGGAGTATTTTTTTTCATATTGAAAAAATAATAATAAAAAATAAAAAAAATAACATCCCTTAATTTTCTAAAAATTATAAATATAAAATTTTAAAAAATATCCCTAAACATTCTTTAAAAATTAAAAAAAAAAAATAAATTTTAAATAAAAAAATGGAAAATAACTACTTTGATCAATATTCTCAAAATTCAGATGAAAATGGAAGTTATCAAGAAAATGGAGAATTTAAAAAATATATTCCTCCAAAATCAAAACCAGTTCCATTTGTAATATATGAAGAAGGAAAATTTATAATACCAAAAGAAGCATTTAATTTATTAACAAAACAACAATTAAATAATATAGGAATAATAAGTTTAGTAGGAAAATATAGAACAGGAAAATCATTTTTACTTAATAAAGTATTATTAAATAATAATAAAAATTCAGGATTTAATGTAGGACCAACAATAAAACCTTGTACAAAAGGAATTTGGATTTGGTCAGATCCAATAATAATAAATAATAATTATTGTAATGAAAATTTTCCTTGTTTTATTATAGATACAGAAGGATTAGGTGCTTATGATGAAGAAATTAATCAAGATACAAAAATATATTTAATTGCAATTTTAATTAGTTCTCTTTTTATTTATAATTCTTTTGGTCCAATTGATGAACCTGCTATTGAAACTTTAAGTTTTATTATTAATTTAGGAAAAACTATTAAATTAAGAAATTCTAGTAAAGAAAATGATGCTGAAAATGAATTAATTGAATATTTTCCTAGTTTATTTTGGTTATTAAGAGATTTTTCTTTAAAATTAGAAGATAAAGAAGGTAATTCTATTACTTCTAAAGAATATTTAGAAATTGCTTTAGATAAAATTAAAGGAAATTCTGATGTTATTCAACAAAAAAATATGATTAGAAAATTAATTAAAAATTATTTTCCTGAAAGAGATTGTTTTACTATGGTAAGACCTGTTGAAAATGAAAAAGATTTACAAATATTAAATCAATTACCTGATAAAAATTTTAGAAAAGAATTTTTAGAACAAAGTGAAATTTTTAGAAATAAAGTGAAAGAAAAATGTAGACCTAAAATGTTTATGAAAAATACTTTAACTGGAAGTATGTTAGTTGAATTAGTTCAAAGTGTTTTAGATGCTATTAATGATGGTTGTATTCCTGTTATTGAAAATTCTTGGAAATATATTATAAGAAATGAATGTATTAAAACAAGTAATGATTATTTAGAAAAATTTCAAAAAGAAATTAATAATTTTAGAATATTAAATAAAGATGATCCTGATTTTATTAATAAAGTTAAAACTTTTACTAGTAAATTAACTAATGATTATCTAAATTCTTTTTTAAAAAATAAATTATTTGATGATGATGCTAAAAAGGAATTTCAAGAAAAATTAAAAGATAAATTAAATGATGAAGTTGATAAATTTAATAAGGAAAATATTGGTATTTTTAGAGATAATTTTCAGAAAAATATTGATAATGAAGCTAATAAATTTATTGAAGATATGAATGGGAAAAATAAAGATATATATAAAAAAAGTTATTATAAATTTTTCCAAGATTTAGATGAATTTAGAGAAAAAATAGATAAATCAGGACCTAATTTTTCAGGAAAAAATGATTTAATTTTTGATAAAATAATTGAATTGAGCAAAAAATTTTTTGAAAGTAATTTTAAGGCAAATAATGAAGATATGGAAGAAGAATTACAAGAGCATAAAAGAGAAATTTATTCTTTAAATCAAAAATTAAACCAAGCTAATGAAGAAATATTAAAATTAAGACAAAATAATGGAGAACAATTAAATAAATTAAATAATGATATTATATCTGAAAAAATGAAAAAGAAAAATATAGAAGATAAAATTAATATATTAATAAATGAAAAAAAAATAACTCAAGAAAATTATGAAAGACAAATTTCAAAAATGAAAGAAGATTTCCAAAAACAAATTTCAGAAATCTCAAATTTAAAAAATCAAAATGAAACTAATTTACATATTAAAGAGAAAGAAATTGTAGTAATGAAATTAAATAATGAAAAAATTAATTCTCTTCATGAACAAAAATTTAAATTTTATGAAAAAGAAGTTTCAAATTGGAAAGAAAAATTTAATATATTACAAAAAGAATCCAAAAATAAAGAACAATCTTTACATGATGAAATTGATATATTAAAATCACAAATTGATAGTTTAAAAACAGAAAAAAAATATTTAGAAAAAAATAATGTAGATTTAGCAAATCAAGATATGAAGAAATTATTAAAACACTTTAAAGAAAATATTAAAAGTCAAAATGAGGAAAATAGAAATTTAATTAATTCAATTTTAGAAAATCAAAAAGAAATAGAAAAAAAAGATCATAGTGAGATTTATAGAAATTTACAAGAATCATCATATAAAAATCAAGAATTAAATAATCTTTTAAATATAAGTGAAAATAAAATAAATAATTTAGAAGATCAAATTCATAATTTAAATATTTATAAATCAATTGCTGATAATGTAAAAGAAATAAAATGTAAAAATTGTTATGAAACATTTAATTTAGAAGATTTTAAAGATCATTTAGAAAATTGTATAAATAATATTGATAATAATAAATTATATAAAAGTATAAATCCTGAATTAGATTTTTATACAAATTTTTCTCCTGAAAGATTAAAATTAAAAATATTAAAAGGAAAAGTTAAACAAGATGAAATAGGAAAACCATATTTAAATTATATAATAGATATTCAATATAACGAACAAAATTGGAGAATAAATAAGAAATTTAATCAATTTGTAACTTTATATAAATCTATTAAAAATTTATTTAAAAATGTTGTTGAATTACCTCAATCAGGAAATATATTTTTAAATATTAATGAAGTAGGTTCTACTGGTTCTTTTCATGAAAATAAAATTCAACAATTAGAAAGATTTTTAAATGATTTAAGTGAAATTGAGCCTATTAATGTTTCAAAACCTTTTTTAAAATTTTTAGAATTTGAAAATAATTATGATAAAGATACTGAAAATTATTTAACTCCTAATCAATCTAAAATTGAAAATAATAGACTAAGTTTAAAAAAACAATTTAGGAAATATGATTTAAATCCCAATATTAATTATGAAAATGAAGATAATTTTAATTTTAATAAATCTACTTCTTTAAGAAATAGTGCTTATAAAAATCAGTATCATTAAAGGTAAATTTATATTTAATATATGAATTATTTTCTTTATTTGAGATTTTTTATAATTATTATAACTTATTTAATACAAATAATTTTATTTTTTATATTTTCATAGAAGAATAGGAAATAAATAAATAATTATAAAGACTTTGAATTTAAAAAATATAGTTAATAAAAATAAATAAATATTTTTGAGTGAATATTTTTTCATTATTATATTTTTAATTTTTTAAAAAAAATTTATAATCAAAAAAAATATACAAATCATTTTCAATGTTTTCAAAAATATTAAACATTTAAAAAAATTTTACTAGAAAAAACTATTAATAAAAAAGAATATAATTAATTTATTGGATAATATTGTTTTGAAAGGAAAATTTAATGTTTGAAAAAAAAGAAAGAAAAAGGAAAAAAAACCTCTGGAAGATGAGTTAGAAAAAATTATAATTTAATAAAATAAAATATTAATATTATCTATATTTCAAGATTGTTTTCATATTCAAGATATAGAGCACAACGAACCACACCAACAGCGTGGGTGAATCTTGATCGGTCACCACGAATATCGTAATCTTCTGTCTCAATTACAAATAAATTTGTACCTTAGCACTGCAAAAACTGAAAAATGACAAAGGAAGAGAAATATAAGTCACTTCTGCCTCAGGTGCAGGGGTTACTGTCCGGAGAGCCGGATTCGTTAGCCAATATGGCAAATCTTGCTGCGCTGCTTCATCAGGAAATGGGTTTCTGGTGGACAGGTTTTTACCGTGTGGAGGGTGAAGAACTGATTCTTGGACCATTTCAGGGACCCATCGCTTGCACACGGATTGCCTATGGGCGGGGTGTCTGCGGTACTGCCTGGAAAGAAAAGCGTACGGTAGTTGTTCCCGATGTAGAGCAGTTCCCCGGACATATTGCCTGCAGTGCGGCATCCAGAAGCGAGATAGTTGTCCCGGTGTGGCATAAAAACAATATCACGGCAGTCCTTGATATAGACAGCAAGGAACTTGGAACTTTTGATGGAACAGACAAGCAGTATCTTGAGAAGATGGCAGGCCTTGTCTATGGGCCGCAAAAAGACATCTGGTTTGCCGCAGGCTGTTTTTGGGGTGCCCAGAAATTTTTCAAGCGCATTGATGGTGTAGACTTCACCGAGGTGGGATTCGCAAACGGCCAAACTGAAAACCCCACTTACAAGGAAGTTTACACAGATACCACCGGTCACGCAGAGTGCGTGCACGTGAGGTATAATCCAGATATTGTTTCTCTAAATAAACTGACGGAACTCTTCTTCAAGGTTATAGACCCTCTGAGTCTGAATAAACAGGGAGAAGATGAGGGTACACGTTATCGTACAGGCGTGTATTATGACAATCAGCAGGATGCAGCAGTACTATCGGAGGTCTTTTCACAGGTTAAGGATGCCCTGGGGGTGAATGAAATGCCTGTTGAACTACTCCCTTTATCCTGTTTTTATCCTGCCGATGAATACCATCAGGACTACCTGGATAAAAACCCAGGCGGTTACTGCCACATTCACTGGTGGCCGTCGAATGGAAACGATTGACGGACTTTAAATCCTTCCCAGGCGCTCAGCCACGTAGCCCATACGGCGGGCAAACTCTTTGCGGCCGATAAAGCTGAGGATGGCGGCGATGCCAAGGCCGGAAGCCGCGCCGGTGAGGGCCAGGCGGAGGCTGTTCATGACCTTGCCCATGGGGTATTCCCTCATCTTGATGTAGTCTTCAAGGGCGTGCTCAAGGGCATCGGCCTCCATTGTGCCGCGATAGACGTCAAGGTCGTCGAAGCCGAATTCGGCACCGGAGATGTACTGGCACACCTCGAAGCAGTGCTCGTAGTGGTCCGGATTCCAGAATTTGTCTACGTCCTTGGCAAGGAAGGGGGCGGTTTTGGTGTCGTCGTAAACCTTTGCCCGGGGATCTACGGGCCGATTTGGATCTACCGGCTTTGACGGCAGTCCTGCGCCGGCCTTGATGCCGAACTCCTCAAACTGACTGGGCGCCACGAAGAGGTATGCGGCGATGTCCCACATGTCTTTCACGAAGGTAGCGCGCTCTTTCACAAGCTCCACCACTGCCTCCACGTACTCACGGGTGAAGATGTGGTTGGTGAAATCTGCGCCGAAGCCCTCGAAGGATGCGCCAGCGGTAAGGGCGTTGCAGGGGCAGTCAACCACCTTGCAGCCGTGGCTCTCAAGGACGGGGATGAAGAGGTCCGTGAGTTCCTGGGTGGTCTTGAGGCGGAGGTACTCCTTGTTGTACCACTTAGCCTTATCAGGATTGAACTTTGCGCCGGCTTTCTGGACTTTATCAAGAGAGAAAGCCTCTACAAGCTGGTCCAGGGTGAACATTTCGCGGTCGTCGCCGGGGTTCCAGCCAAGCATCGCGAGAAGGTTCACAAATGCCTCAGGGAAATAGCCGTCCTCACGGTAGCCGTGGGAGACCTCACCGGTTTCCGGGTTCTTCCACGCAAGGGGGAACACCGGGAAGCCAAGTTTGTCACCGTCTCGCTTTGAAAGTTTTCCATTGCCGATAGGCTTCAGGA
>JAJJKW010000383.1:0-35787 GCA_023805745.1 Isotricha sp. YL-2021b | reverse complement strand
CCCAATCCCCAATCCCCAATCCCCAATCCCCATCCCCATATTTATTTTTAATATATATTAAAAAAAATAAATATAATAAAAGAAAATTAAACACTTTTAGTTAAATACTGGAACAAATTCCAAACCTGAAATCTGAAATGTAATCTGGAAATCTTGAAAAAAAATATAAATTTGCGAAATATTTTATATTTCGCTAATCTTTATTTAATTTATATAATATTTCTTTAATTAATACATTTATTTTTCTGGCTCTCTAATTTAATGTTTCATTAAAATATTTTCTTAAATTTAAAAATATTTCAATTATTTTTATAAATATATCAATATAATATCATTTAGATTTCATTATAAAATTTTATTTAATAATCTTTTTACTTTTTAATAAATAAATTATTTGTTTAAATATAAGTAAAAAATAAAACAAAATATTTATAAATATTTTATTAATATTTTAGATTAATGGGTTGTAATTGTTCTAGAGATGGAACAAAAATAATAATAAGTCAAAAGAATAAAGGAAACAATCAATTTATATTAAATGTTCATATACCAGATTCAGATAATGTAAAAGTATTATTTCATAATTCAATAAATGATAGAGAAGCAATAACAAACTTATTTAATTCTATTTTTTTTAGTAATTATCAAGATGATGAATTAGATGCAAATTTTATATCAATTTATAATCCAGAATCAGATAGTTTTGAATATTATATTCAAAGACTAGCAGGTTATTCAATAGAAAATGAAGATAATCCAAGAAAAGGAAAAATGTGGAATTTTTATATAAATAAAGAAAAAGTTGATTGGACTTTTTCTTGTAATAATAATAGAATAATTTCTTCAAAAGATGAACTTGATTTAAAATATGAAGGAGAAAGTGAAACTGTAAATAATACTAATTCTTATGAGTCTAAAGAATTTAATTCTAGTGATTCTGGTAATGTTTAATTAGAAAGATTATTTTATTTTCTTTTTTTAAATTAGTTTTATTATATTAACATTTTTATATTTATTTATAAATTTAAAAAAGTTATTTTTATTCTTTGAATCAAGTAGTAATTAAATTTATAAACTCTTTACCTTTAACAAATATTTCCAAATAATTTTTGTATTATCAATTATAATTTTTTAAAATTAGATTTGATTAAAAATATCATTTTATACACTATTTCAATAAAAACACATATTTATTATTAAATATTCCCGATATACAATAAAAATTAAAATTTTATACAATTTAAAAAATAAAAGAGAATAAAAAAAACATCATATAAGTACTAGTTAATTTTATTCTTCTTTCTCATAATGACAATAAATTGTTTTGTTAGTTTAAATTTTTTTCAATAAAATCACAAATCTTAATGGAATCATTATATGATAAATTATTCGATTTAAATATTTTTAAAGATTTGAATAAAATTTCAAATTTTATTATACTTTTGAAAATATTATTAATTTTAAAATTTGATAAATCTAAATTTATATTATATAATTTTTTAATTTGATTTCTAATAGAATTTTCAAATTTCTTTTGATAATTATTAATCATATCAAAATTAATATTATTATTTAAAATAAGTTTTCAGAGTTATATTTTTATTAAAATCAGTTTGCTTTTTATTTTTGGAAAATAAAAATTTTGAATTATTAAATAGATTTTTAAGATAGATAAGAGAATAATAACTAATTATAGTATCTTTTAAATTAAATTCATATCTATTTCTTAAAACTTTTCTAAGAGTCTTAACTATAGAAGAATAAAAATGCTTTTTCATTTGTTTTGGATTTTTATCAGGAAATAATTTACTTAAAAAAGCCCATTTATTCCCTATAATATTATGACCTTCAAAAAAGAAGAATTCTTCTTCAATTAACAAGATGATTCATCTAAATTTAAATCTATATTTAAATTATGAGAATAATTCAAATTTGGATTATAAGTCGATGAAGAATATAAACTTTCAATTAATTCTTCTTTTTGAAAAGATTCCATTAATCTTTTTTTCTTTTTTTTGATTAATTTTTATTTGATTTTCTATTCATTGTTTTTTTCAGAATAAAAAATATTTTAATAATAATATGTTATAATTCTATTTATAATAATTAAAATAATAGAATTTTCAAAGATATTTATTAATATTTTGGGCAATTTCATAAAGTCATTGTTTTTCATAAAAATAATAATTTTTAACTATTAACATTATATTTTATATTAAAATATATAGTATTTATTTATTTAATAGATTTTTTACTCTTCCGAAGGTTTTTTATTTTCTTCAACTTCTTGATCTTCCATATACATATTAACATTATTTACTTCATCTTGATTAACATCTATAATACCACTTTGTCTTAAATTATTTATTTCTTTTTTTTCTAAATCTTTTTTATTTATAATTTCATTTAATTGTTTTTTATCATCAAAATCTTCTTCATTAATTTGGATATTTTTATCTCTTTCTATTTCTTCATTTTCTCTTTCTTCATTATTATGATTTTCATCTTTATTTTCATCATTATTTATATTATCTTCAATTTCTTTTTTTGAATTATCATGAATATCTTCATTAATTTCTTCTTTTTCTTCTTCTTCATCATCAGTTTGATTTTGTATAACAAAGTTATATAAATCATTTATTTCATTATTAACTCCTAAAGGATTTTGATTATTTAAATTAAAATCTAAAATTTCTTCAATTTTATCATACATAAATTTTACTCTTTCTTTTATATTATCATTAACTCTATAAGGTATAATATTATAAGATAAATTTTTTAACATTTCTTCTTTTTCATTTATTTTTCTAAAATAATCTTTAAATTCATCTTCATTCATTTGTTTTTTTTGTTTAGTATATTTTTCATTTATTTCTTTATTAATATCCTCTAAATCTAAAGTTATTGTATAAGTATCTGAATTATAGTCATTAATAATATTTTCAATGTTATCATTATTATCTATATTTAAATGTTCTAAATAATTATTATAAATATTAAAAACATTATCTATTTTTTCATTAATTATATTATGTCTTGATTGAACATCATATACGTAACTTTTTTTTTCTAATTTATCATAATTTTCATTAGTTTTATTTATATTTATTGGAATTTCGCCTTGTAAAGTAATTGCATATAATTTTACACTTTCAACTAAATTATCAATATCTATTTGAGTAATTTTATGCTTTAAATGGGTATCATTTACTCTACATGAATTACAAATAAATTCTTTACAATTTCTACAAAAACTTCCTATATAATCTCTATTACATAAACATAATAAAGACGATTTATTATATTTACTTTTTTTTCTATCTGAATCAAATAAAAATTTATTATTTGAATCTTCAATTTTTATATTTATTATATTCTTTCTTTTAAAAAAATCTCCTATTATATTTCCTTCATATGGAGTTAAATCTTTATTATTATATTTTATTTTTATTTCAGGACTTATATTTTTAAATAAATCTCTAGCAACTTCTTTTAAAAAAAATAAAGGTTTATAAGGAGGAATTTCTGAAGATTTAATTTTACCTTCATATTCAATAAGAACTTTAATTTTTTTTAAATTATAATAAGCAGACATTTTCTAAATAAAAAATTAAAAATATTTTATATAACAGTTTCTGAAAGAAAACTTAATCCAAAAAAAAAAAAATAAAAAAAATATTTTTTATATAACTTAAACTTAAAATAATAAAATGGCAGAAGATGGTGATTTTGAAGAAGATTTAATTAAAAAAGTAATATTAGATGTTATAGAAGCAGATTGTCAAGCAGAAAAAAATTTAAACGTAACTCAATTTAGAGAATTTACAAAAACAATAATAGATGATTTATATAGAGAATTACATAAATTAAAAAAAATGTTTAAATATTCTGTTACTGTTTTACTTCAACAAAAAGTTGGAGCAGCTTTAAATTATGGTAGTGCAATGTATGTTGATAATACTGCTGATGGTCAAGTTACTCATTTTTATAATGATAGTAAATATTATGATTTAGTTATTTCTATTGCTGGTTATAAAATTACTCAAAAATCTTAAATTTTTTTATTTATTTTTCTTTTTTTTTTTAATTTGTTTTTTTTAGGAAATTTAAAATTATTAAATTCTTTCTTTTTTTATTTTTTTAATTACTAATAAATAATCAAATTATTATAATTATCAAAATTAAAAATATCATCATGTAAATAAAATTTAAAATAATATTTATATATATCAAAAATTCTATGAAACTAAATTTCATATATGAAAATAAAATAAATTTTTTTTTATTTTATTTTGATTTTCTGTCTTCTTTTAGTTTTTTTTTTATTTTTTCATAATTTTTATCATATTCTTTTTTAATTAAATCACCATTTGAAATAATTTGATCAAATTTTTTAAAATTTTTTTCTTGATTTTCAGTATCAATTAAACTTTTATAATTTTTTTTTCCATGAATATTTAAAGTTTTCATTTGATCAATTAATACACTAGAAGAAAGACTACTTTCTTTTATTTTTTTAATAATATTATCTAAATTAGAATAAAAAATTGTTTTTTTAGATAAATTAAATGGTTTAAACTTTTCAGGTTTTAAATAATTATCATCTGGAAGAAAAAGTTTTTTTTTATTACTTTTTAATTTTTTTCTAATTTTTTTAAATATATGTTTATCATGGTCACCATTTATTTTTAAAATAATTTTATTTGTTAAAGAAGTTGTTTCATCTATTTCATCTAATTGATTTAATATATCTTTTTTGTTAAATTTTTCTTTCTCTAAATATGGATTTGTTAAATTAAAATTATAATTGTTTTTTGTTGAATCTGGAATAGTTTCTTTTTTTTTTATTTTTAGTTTATATTTTTTTATTTTAGCTTTAATAGGATCTTCTCTTGAAGATAAACTTTTATTTGTTTTTTCAAAAGTACTTTTTGTTTTTTGAACGGATTGAGTTAAATAATGATTATTAAAAATTGAATTTCTTTTTCTATATTCATGAAGTATTTTATGTGATAAACGAATATGATTTTTATGATTATTATAATTATTATTACTAATTGTTAATAATTTTTCATCTTTTAATGTTATTAGATCATTTGATATTTCATTTGAATAATCAGCTATTTTTAATCTTATTGGAGGAAGGGTATTAAAATCTTCTGGAAATAAAAAATTACTTTTATACAAAGGCTCTCTATTTCTACTTCTTTCCATTTATATTATAATAATATATAATATATAATATAGATATTAAATAAATAATAAATTTTGAAAAACAATATTTAATTAAAAATATGAAATAATCAAATTAGTTTTTGATGATATTCCAAAGAGTTTTAAAAGTATTTGTGAATAATTTTCAGATTAAAAAATAAAAAAAATTTTTAAAAATATTTTATTGATAATAATAATATTTTTTAAAACTAATAAAAATTATATAACAAAATTTTTTCAAAAAATTACTCATTTAAAATTTTATTCATTAATTCATTAATACCTTTCATATTTTCTTCTTCAGGATCAACTTCATTTAAAAGGTTATTATAAATTACTTTATTTTCCAAATTATTACTATTATTATTATTATTATCAATTTGCCTATTACCATAAGCACTATTAATTTTAGGTAAAATAAGATTTTGACTAGCATTATTTTTATTTTTTTTTGCACTTTGTCTTGCAGAAATATTATTTTGAGAAAGATTCATTCTATTTTCATATTTAATAGAATTAATAAAGTTTCTTAATAAACTTATTTCTTGTTCTTTTTCATATATTTGATTTCTTAAATTTTTATCTTCATTTTGTTTTTTAATTATTTGATCTTGTAATTTTTTAATAGTTTTTTTATGTTCTTCAATAACTCTTATAATAGATAAATAAGATTTATCTAATTGTTTATATTTAATATCTTTATCTTCTAATTCTGAATTTAATTGAGAAATTTCATTTTCTAAACCTTTAATTGTATTTTCTTGTTTAATATTAAAGTTTTCCATTTCAATTTTATCTTTTAATAAATTATCAAATTTTTCTCTATAAATTTTTAGTTCTTCATCAATTGATTTATATTTCTCATTTTCTTCTTGTAATCCTTCTAATTTTTTTTGTAATTGTTCATTCATTTGTAATGCATTTTTTAATAATTTAGTTTTTGATTCTAATTTTCCATATATATCATTATCTAATCTTTCTTTTAATTGTAATACACTTTGTTTTAAATTTGATAATTTTTGATTTAATTTATTATTTTCTTCTTCTAATAATTTATTTTTATTAATTAATTCTTCTTTTGAAATTGTATCATCTTCACTTTCATATTTTGATAATTTTTGTTTATTATTTTCATTTTCTTCATTTAAATTTTTAACTTGTTCTTCTAATTTTAAATTAGCTTCTTTTAGAGAAGAAATTTCATTTTTTAAAGAATTAATTTCATCATTTTCAATATTTTCATTATTATTATTATTTTCATCTTCATTTTTTTCTAATTCTTCTTTTTTTTCATTTTCATTTATTTCTAATTCTTCTTTTTTTTCATTTTCATTTATTTCTTCTTTTTTTTCTTCTTCATTTGTTTCTTCTTTTTTTTCTTCATCATTTATTTCTTTAACTTCATCTTCTCCATTTTGATTTGTTCCATTTAAATTATTTGAATCATCAATATTATTTTCATTATTCTTTTCTTCTCCTTGTAAATTTTCTTCAGGATTTTCATTGTTTTCATCTTTTTTTTCTTCTTCATTATTTTCATCTTGAATATTTTGTTTTTCTTCCTCATTATTTTCCTAATTTAAATATTAAAAAAAAATATATTATACCATTTTTTTTATTTCAGTTTTATTTTAATTTTTTTAATATTTTTATTTGATATTTTTAACTTCAAAGAATATAAAATTAAATAATAAAACAATGAAAAAAAGGCAAAAAAAATATTTTTTTAAGAAAAAAAAAAAAAATAAAAAAAAAACAAAAAGTTTCAATAAATAAATTATTTTTTTAAGGAGCACCAGGATATTCACTATAACCTCCATATTTTTTCTTATAATCTTCTGAAAAATATTTTTCATCTAAATTACAATTTTCAATTTCTCCGCTTAAATTTGTATTTCTAGAACTAATTTTCCCTTCTAAAGTTTTTTTAAAAGTAAAATCAAATATTTTTGCTAAATTTCTTTGACTTGTTCTTAAACATTTTTCCATTGTTTTATCAATTTCATTTTTATCTTTACAATAAATTATTCCTTTAATATCATCAATTGAAATAGAAAAAGATTCATTATCTATTAAATTAATTATTGTTTGTTCAAGTTCAATTTGATTTTGAATATTAAATAACTTAAGTAAATAATTCATATCTACTGCAGAACTAATTTTTAATATTTCTTTTAAAATATTATTTTTTATTGTAGATTCTATTTGTTCTGAAATTCCAGATAAAATAAGATCTTTTGTAAGTTTTTCTTTTTTTATTTTTTCGAATTCTGAAAGTACTTTTTCAAATTCACAATGTTCATAAAAGTTTAATATTTCAAAAATTTCAGGATATAATTCATTTAATTTATAAACTAAAGTTTCATTTTTATTTAAAACTTCTTTATATAAATTTTCATTGAAATTTAATAATAAAATTATAACCATATATAAAGCAATTTCTTCCTTTTTAAACATTTTTTCAAAAATAATATCAGGAATATTTTTTTGTATATTTAAAATATTAGTAACAGCATCACTTAAATTTCCTTCAAAAATATTCATTAAAAAAATATAAATATTATAATCAAATAAAAGAGGTTTTTTCATCATATATGTTAAAGTATCTTTACATTCATTATATTGTCTTATACAAACAGAAGAAATAAAATATTTAGTAATCATTTCATCTAAATCATAAAAATTAACTTCTAAATTTCTAATATATCTATAAAAAGTTTTATTATATTTTTCAAATTGACCACTATTAAAAAATGCATTAGCATTTTTTAATATATCACTAGCTTTATCTTGAATATCTTTAGTTAATAAATCTCTAAAAAAAAAGGTTTCTTCATTATTTAATTTTATAATATATTTTTCTTTATTTTCTTTGATAAAACTTTGTTTTATTCCTGTTAAAGCTGAATCAGGATAAGGATTTGATAGTTCAATTATATCATTTATTAATGCATACCAAAATATAGAATTTATATATTGTCCAAAATTTCTTCCTGCTTCTATTAAATTTGAATTTGCTGGATTTTTTTTATTATTTCCACCTTGAGCTTTTACTGATAATCTTAAAGCCAAATATTCTCCTTCTATTTCTTTTGGATATTCAACCATTTATTTCTTATTTATATAATTTTTTTTTTGATTTTTTTTTTAATTGTTTTTTTTTATTCTTTTCCTTTTTTTAAATTTTTTTTATTTTTTTTATATTTTTCAAATTGTTTTTTTTATGTTTCATAATGATAATTTTATTGTTATTAAAACAAGACAAAAATCAAAAAGAAATTCTACACATGATAGTATGGTTGATTTAGATATTCAAAATGCTAGTTTATGGAAAATCAATAAATTAAAACATATTTTTGCAATAATTTTATATTTTTTATCTTTAGGAATTTTATTTATAATTCAAGAATTCATTTTTCCAAATTTATTTATTATTTTATCTTGTCAATCATGTAATATAAATGAGGCTCAATATATAAAAATTAAAACAAAAAGTAATAAAATATATATTATTTTATTGAGATTTGAAAAAAAAATAAAAGATGAAAATGAAAAAATTAATGAATTGAGAGAAATTAAATCAAATAATATTAATGATGATAATGAAAATTCTTATAGAAAATTAATTAATCCTCAAATGATATTAGGGAATTCTCCATATTATAAATTAGAAAAAATATCTTTTGAAGGAAAACAAGAAAAAAGAGATTCAAATTACACTTCCAATAAAATTAAAGATTATGATATATATTTTGAGTTATTAGAAAACATATATAAATATAATGAAAATAATAATTTTTTTTTTCCAGTTTTTTTTTATTATAATTTATTTTCAAAGAATGAACTTTTAGAAATGAAAACAGGAATACCTAATTTAATGACATATAATAATTTAAGTAAAATTTATCCAAAAAATGAATTAAAATTAAAGAAAAAAAGTATTGTTTTAATTATAATATTAAAATTTTTTCAAATTCAATATATATATTGTTACTTTACAATTATAACTTGGATCTTAAGTGAATATTATATATATCCTATAATAATATTATGTTTAATTATTTTTTTAGTACTAACAGAATCAATAAGGGCAATTGAAAATTTAAATTCAATAAATTCTCCTATTTCAAATAAAGTTGAAGTGATTAGATTTGGAAAAAAAATTGAAATAAATTCTAAAGAAATTGTTCCTGGAGATTCAATAATATTAAAAAAAGAAAAAAATAAAAATTTCATTGTAATTCCTTGTGATGGAATAATTTTAGAAGGATATTGTACTGTAAAAGAAAGTGATTTAACTGGTGAAAATACTTTAATATTAAAAAAAGAATTAGAAATTAATTCTAATAATATATATGATAAATTTGATTATCATAAAGATAAAAAAAGTATTTTATATCAAGGTTCAAAAATATATTCTTTATATTCAAATGAACAAAAAAAAGAAATTATAATTTTATTAGCCACTAATACAGGACCAAATACTTATAGAGGAAATATGATAAAAAATTGGGAAAAGCAAAAACCAGAAAAACATAAATTTAATTCAGATTTTTTTATTTTAGGAATAATATTATTTTTAATGTGGATAATTTCTATAATTTTAGTTTTTACATTTTATAAATATGATTTTCCAGAAGAAGGAAAAGATTATATAAATTTAAAAATTCAAATTAATAAAGGAAATTTTTTAAATTATATAAAAAATGTAACAACATTTGATTTTAAATTAAAAACCAAAATACTTGAATGTTTTGTTATTATTTCTATTGTTTTACCTCCATTTTTTATTATAACAATTCAATTTGGAAGATTCTATCCTTGTATTAAATTAAGGAAAGAAAAAATTTATAGTGTATTTGAAGATAAAATTGATTTAGCTGGAAAAGTTGATATTATTGTTTTAGATAAAACAGGAACTTTAACAGAAAGTTCTTTAGAAATTAATTGTTATAAAAGTACTAATTTAGATAATAATGGAAATGTAATTTTAGGAAATGAAGAATTTACTCCTTCTATTTTAAATAAAATTTATAAAGAATTTTGGAAACATATTTATACAGAAAAATTAAAATGTGAAATAGAAAATAAAAGAATGGATTATTCTTATCAAAAATCTTTATTATATAATATAATTTATTTTACAGAATGTGTAGCTTGTTGTCATAATATATTTAGAATTAATAATGAATATTTTGGTGATACTCTTGAACAACAATTATTTTCTGCAATGAAATGGGAATTAAATGAAGAATTTAATTCAAATAAAAATATATTATATATTCAACCACATAATTCATATAAAATAATTGAAAAGACACTATTTTATAATTCATATAATAATAATATTAATATTCAATCTGATTTTTATTTAAAATATTTAGAAAGATTTGAATTTAAATCTGATTTTCAATCAATGTCAGTTGTAGTTCAAAATTCAATTGATGAAAGTATAAAAGTTTTTACAAAAGGAGCTCCAGAAAAAATTAAAAAAATATGTTTACAAAATACAATTCCTTTAGATTTAGATATTCAACTGAAAAAATATACTGGAAAAGGTTTTAGGGTTCTTGCTTGTTCTTATAAATTAATTAATTCTTTTGATAAAAATAAAAATAAACTTAATGAATTAGAAAATAAAATGACTTTTTTAGGTTTAATTATTTTTCAAAATCATTTAAAAAAAGATACTAAACTTCATATTCAAAATTTAAAAGAATCTAAATGTAAATTAGTTATTGCAACAGGAGATAATGTTTTTACTACAATAAGTGTTGCCCAACAATGTAAAATATTAGAAAAAGAAGATGAATTATATAGATTAGAATTAATTGAAAAAGAAAATAAAAGTTTTTTAAGTATAATAAATGATTATTCTAAAAAAAGAAATATTTATAATAATTCAAGTGAAAATTCTTTTGAAGAAGAAAAAGAAGAATTTTATTTTGAAGAAAATGATATTTTTTTTGAAAAAAAAATAGAAGAAATATTAGAAAATCCAAATTCAAAAATATGTTGTAGTGGTTTATCATTAACATATATATTAGAAAAAATAACAGAATTAAAAAAGAAGAAAAATCAAAATATGAATAATCAAAATAATAATAATAATATAATAAAATCTCAAAAAGAAATAAATTATATATTAAATTTAGAAAAATTAATTCGTATAAAAGGAAAAATATTTTTTAGAATGTTACCAGATAATAAAAGTTCTTTAATATCATTTTTTCAAAATGATAAAAAAACAATAGTAGTAATGTGTGGAGACGGAGCAAATGATTCAAATGCTTTAATGCAAAGTGATATTGGAGTTGCAATAAATCAAAAAAAAGGAAGTAATTTAATTAGTCATTTTTATACAAATAATTATTCAATTGGTTGTTTAGAACATATAATAAAAAATGGAAGAGCTTCTTATGAAAATCAAATTATTATGATAAAATATATGTTAATTTATACTGTTATTGAAATTTCTAGTGTTATTATTCTTAGAATATTTTATCAAACTATGAATAATACTCAATGTTTATTTAATGATGTTTTTGGTATTTTAATTCCTGTTTTATTATCTTCGAGTACAAATTGTAGAAAAGAAATTTCTAATATGAAACTTCCAAAATGTATTTTTAATAAATATTTTATTTTTCATACAATTGGACTTGTAATTATTGAATTATTTAGTTTAATTATATTTGGAATAAGTATTCATAAATTTTCTTTATTTTGGGAATATGATATTTTACCTAGAAAGAATATTTGTATTGTTTCTAGTTATATGTTTTTCTTTTGTTTTTTTCAATATTTAAATATACTTTTCTTACTTAATATACAATGTGTTCATAAAAAAGAATTTTATACTAATACTCTTTATCTTTTATATTATTCTTTTGTTTTATTTTTTTTTATATATTTAATTTGTGTTTCTAGTGTTCCTCCTTGGAATTTAAAGTTATTTTTATTTGAACCTAATAGTGCTAATTTTGAAATTAGATTAGAATTTAATAAAATATTAACAATTATTTTCAGTTTTGGTGTTATTATTCTTTGCTATTTTTATAAAATTCTTGTTGGAATGATTTTTAAAAAAGATGAAGAAGGAATTAATTTATTTAAACCTAAATTTGAATAAAATTTTAATATAAATAATTTATAATTTAATTTTTATCAATTCAATTATATATAAAAAATATAATAAATTAAATTTATCTTCTTTTAATTTTTCAAAAAAGAAAATGTAAATTTATTTTTTACTCCAATTTTAAATAAGTCAAATTGAATATAGAAATATAAAGGAAATGAATTTGATTAAACAATAAATTATATTTTTAGATTTTACAAACATTGAAAAATTACAAAACACTTTCCAATAAATAAAATAAATTCAAATTATTAATTATTTAACTTATTATTTATAGGATTGTTCTGAATATTAATATGATAAATTTACAGAAAAAAAATATATCTTTTACAAATTAAACATAAACAGTATGAATATATTTTCAAATTAATCACAATAATAAACTCATAGTGATTGAAGTTCTATTTAAATAAGTTTATGAAATATTTATATTTGAAGAAAATGGATTATATTTATGGAATAATTATTTAAAACAGAAAGAAGAAAAGATAGACTGATATAAAAGGATTTAAATATTCATTTAAAATGAATATTAAAGGAAATTTATAAGAGCATGTTTGTAAAAAATTTAATAAATCAGTATAAAAAGTGCTTATAATTGTTAAATATTATGAAAAATAATTATAAAGAATGTTTGTTAACTATTAAATCTGAGTTTTTGAGCAATTTCTTCTTTTAACAATTGAATTATAATTATCCTATATACAATCTAGTTTTTATTCTTTACTTTTAATCTCATTATTTTTCCTATTTTATTATATTTATTTTTTTTAACTATTTCTTCATTTAAATCTCTATTTAAATTAAAAAAATAAAAATTAAAAATTTTATTCCTTTTTATTCGCTCTTTTCTACAGATAACAATTTTTTTATTAAAAATTTTCTAATAAATCAAAAATAAGAATTGTTTTAAAATTATTCTAATCAAAGAAGAAATAGAAACTCTTTTTTGAAAATAGAAAATTACAATTGAATATATCTATCACTATCATTGATATAAAAATCAACAAATATTTATTAAAAATTGTTTATTTATTTAATATTTCCTAATTAATTAATAAATAATTATTATTTTAAAAAAATCCAAATCTTAATACCTTTGTTTTATTATCTAACTCAAAAAAAAATTTAAAAAAAAATTTTGAAAAAGATAAACTCGTTAAAAAAAACCTTTTTAAAAACCCTAAAACTAACAAAACAAGTAAAAAACAAGGAAAAAAAAAAAAAACAAAATAAAAACAAAATAAAAACAAAATAAAATAAAAAAACAAAAAAGAAATATTAAAAAAATTTATAAAATTCAGTTTTGTAAGAAAAGACTAAATAATAAAAAATCTAAATCTCTTAATTTTTAATAATAACATCAATATAATCACAGAGTTTAGAATCGAATTTGAATTTAGTGGCTAATTTTTGGCATAATTCTTTAGCTTTTTTTTTAGCAAAAGTTTTGACATATTTAATAATTTGTTCTCTAATTTCTTTTGGAATTTTTTCCCAAATTTTTTTAATAATTTCTGGAAGATCTTCAATTCCTTGTAATTCAATTCCTTCTTCAGCTAAACATCTTTTAACTTCTTTTTCCATTTCTGGATAAACTGCCATTAATTTTGAAACAAGAAGTAAAACATTTTTATCTTCATTAAATTGTTTAATTGCATCAATAACTACAACAACATCTTTCTTTAAAATTTCACTTCCAAGAAGACATTTTATAACTGGAATTGGTTGAGCTTGTAATTCTACTTGACTTGTTACTAAAGCTAATAAGGCTAAAACTAATACTGATCTCATTTTTTAAATTCTTTTTTTTTTTTCTAGGTTTTATATTTTTTTTTTGGGTTTTGATGTATTGGTTATTTTTTTAATTTTTTTTTTTGTTTTATTATTTATTTTATTTTTTTATTTTTTTTAATAAATTTTTTATTTTTTTTTTTTTTTTTGAAGGAGTTACTTTTTTTTTTTTTGGGTTGAATTTGTTTTTTTTTTTAAATTTTTTTATATTTATATGTTAATTTAGGTTGTTATTTATGGTTTTATTTTTATTACAATTATTACAAAAATTTGGGAGTTCTTTTTTTTTAGTAATATAATAATAATGGTAATAATCAAATAGTATGTTACATTCTGAACAAAGTAATTTATTTTTACTTAATATTGTTTTTTCTTTGCATTGTTTACATAATGATTTTAATAGAATATCATCATCTTTTTCTTCATTTATTTTTTCAAAAATATTTTTACATAATTCACAAATACTTAGATTAATATTTTCTTGTGATAATACATTAAAAAAATTTTCATTTTGTAAATTTAGTTCATAACAAAATTTATTGCATTTATGTTCATTAAAAAATTTAATCAAAAAAAAATATTTATGACTATCAGAGTTATATAATTTAAATTTAGAAATTTTTCCATTATATTCTATTATATTATCTATTAGGAAATTTCCATAAGAAAAACAATAGGAAAAATGTGAAAAAGTTTCAATAATATCTTTATTTATTTTACTTTTATAATTTTCAATTAAATCTCCACAGAAAAGATATTTACTATTATAAAAATATATTTCATATAAATCATTTGAATTTACTTTTAAATTAATTCCTTTTTTAAACATTAAAATATTAAAATGTCTTAAGCAATAATCACATATTGCATTTTTTAATAAATTATTTTCTATTAAATAAGTTAAATTATAATGTTGAAGAGGAATTTCAATTTTAAAATTTCCAATTAATGACTTATTTAAAGTATAATCAAAAATTGGAATATTATACATTTTTTTATCAATTAAATATACATTATTACTTATTTTTAAATTTGTTTTTATTTCATTATGTTCATACAATGGTGATTTAAAATTTGGAATTTTTAATTTATTCTTTTCCTTTTTCTCAATTAATTCTAAAGAATGACATTTAGAATGAAAAGAACTACTAAAAAGAGTATTAAAACTTATTTTGGTATTTTTTGGAATATTTATTATTACATTTCTATTGTTAAAATTTAGAGAAAAAGTTAAATTGATTTTTTTTGTATGTTTTAATTCTGTTTTTTTATTTTCTTTTGATGAATTATTTTTTTCTAAATTGTTTTCTTTATGAATATCATCATTTTTATTTTCATTATCTTCTTTTTTTATTTCATTATTTTCATTTTTTTTTATTTCATTATTTTCATTTTTTTTTATTTCATTATTTCCTTCATTATTTTCTTCTTTTTTTATTTCATTATTTCCATTACTATTTTCTTTTTTTACTTCATTTTTTTCTTCATTATTTTCTTCTTTTTTTATTTCATTTTTTTCTTCATTATTTTCTTCTTTTTTTATTTCATTATTGTTTTCTTCATTATTTTCTTCTTTTTTTATTTCATTATTGTTTTCTTCTTTATTTTCTTCTTTTTTAGATAAATTCATAATCGCATTTTTTTCTTTTAACATTTCTTGTTTTAATTTTTCTTCTTTTATTTTTTCTTCTCTTTCTTTTTCTTTTTTTTTCTTTTCTATAATTTCTTTTTCTTTATTTATATCAGTACATTTTTGAATAAAACCTAATATTTGAGTATCATTTTCCTCTAAAGTAATTGAACTTTCTTTTATTTTTTCATTAATTTCAGAAAATAAAAATATATCATTATTTTCTTCTTCTCCCAAATATTTTTTTTTAATATAATTTAAATTTTCTTCGTTAAAAATTTCAATTTTTTCTTTAAAAGTAATTTCTCTTTTAAAAATTTCAATTAATAATTTATCTTCATTCTGTTCATTAATAATATCATTAATGTTATTATCTGTTATAAAAATTGAATATATTAATTGTTTATAAAATTCATTATCTCCTAATAAGAATAAATAATTGTTTTTCCAATTCCATTTATAATTTTTTAAAAAATGTATTAGAGGATAATAATCAAAAGGAAGAAAATTTTCTGGAAAATTATTCAAATCATCTAAAATTTCATTATTATTTATTACATATTTTATTATTATAGAATATTTATTTCCTAAATTCATTATTTTTTCATTTATTTTTTGGAAACTTGATTTAACCTCTTCTATTATATTTTCTTTATTTGAAATAAATAATATTAAAAATTCAAAAGTTAGATATTTTTTTTTATCGTTTATATTAAAATTATGATTATTAAAAAGAATTAAATTTTTAATTAATTCTTTATTTCTTTTTTTAAATTCCTGACTTGCTTCTTCTAAAGATAAATAATTTGGTTTTTCTATTTCTTTTAATTCTTCTTGAATTTCTGGAGTTTCAACTTCTCTTTTTGTTTTATGATTAATTATTTCATGAATTGAAGCCATTAAAAAATTAAATTTAAAAAAGAAAAATAATGGAAAAAAAAAGTTAATAAAATTTATTTAAAATTAAGACTTTAAAAGATTAAAATATATTTTAATTATATAAAATAATATTTTAAATTGAATGTTTTTAATATTATGTTTTAAAATAACTTTTAAAATGCAATACAATTAAAAAACAATTAAAATAGAAAAAAAAAAAATTATTTTTCAAAAAATTAAGATAAAATACAACGTATTAAATAATAAAAATTTTTCCAATGTTTTTTTGTTGGGGAAAACAAATATGTAAAAATAATTTCTCATTATCAAAACTATAGAAAAAAAAGCTTTAAAATCGATGTAAAAAAAATTTATTGCCTAATCAATTGGTGAAATATTTACTAAATTAGTTTAAAAAATAGATTTTTTAAATTATTGGAGTTAAAAAATATTTAGAGAAAATTTATTTTTCTGATAAAATGTTAATCGAAAACATAAAAAACAAAGGAATAACAGAAGAAATAAAACAACTTATAGAAAAAAAATATAATATAAAATTTAAAGAAAAAATAGGTAGTGGTACTTTTGGAGAAGTTTACCACATATTAATTAGCAATAATATTTCTTTTGCTTTAAAAATATTTAAACCATTAAAAAATACATTTAATGAAAGAAAATTAGATTTACAAGAACAAAAAATAAAAGATGAAATAAGATATTCTTTAGATTTAAAATCAAATAACATTATTGTAGGATTAAAAAGTGGAGAAATTAAAATGAATAACCAAAAAATTTTTGTTTTATTTATGGAAAAAGCCAAATTTATAGATCTTAATTTATTTATTTATAATTATCTTAATTATAATTTTCTTAAAATAAAAAATAAAACAAAAAATTTTCCCTGGTTATATAATTTTTCAGAAGAAACAATAAAATTTTTTGCATATCAAATAATCAAAATTTTTGAATTTTTAGACTTAAATTTATTAGTTCATTTCGATATAAAACCCGGAAATTTACTATTAGGAGATGATTTTACTATAAAATTAAGTGATTTCTCAGTTACAAAACAAATCTTAAATAAACATAAACAATCAACTTTACAAATTGGAACATATCAATTTATGCCTCCTGAATATTATAATGGAACTAAAGAAGTTTTAACTTCAAATATTAGAACTATAGATTATTTTGCTTTTGGATGTATTTTATTCCTTATGATTACTAGAAAAGAGTTAATTAAAGAAATTAGAAATGAAGATGATAAAATAATTAGAGCAAATAAAAGTGACATTATTAATTTTATAAATGAAGGAAATTTATTAATTGAAAAATTAAATTATTGTAATGATTTAAAAAAACTAATTCGAGATTTAATTAGTGTTGAATCTGAAAATAGACCTAAAATAAAGGAATTAGTGGATAATAAATGGGTCAATGAAAATTATGAATTAATAGAGAAAATCAAAAATATTAATTCTAATCAAAAATTAAAAATATTTGTTGAATTACAAAAAGCTCCTTTTTATATAAAGGTAAATAGAAAAAGAAAAAAATTTAATTTTTAATAGTATAAATTTTTTAAATATAAATAACGTTTTTCTAAATTATCTTTCATTGAAACAAAATAGTATTGAATTATTTATAAAAAGGACATAAGAAAAAAGTATAGGTAGTAATTTTTTTCTTAATATAAATATCAAATTAAATTGATTTAGAAAGAATTGTGTAAAAAATCAAATTTTTAAAAATTCTTCAATGCTTTTTTTAAATTTTCCTAAATAATGAAAATATTTATTAATTATTTAAATAAATACTATATTATTATTAAAATCTCATTAAATAATAAAAAATAAGAGTTTAAAACGTAATTTTTTTTTAGAGAAAAAGATAAAGTTTTAATAATAACTTTCAATTATTTCAAAAAAAAGATATAAAAAATTATTAGATTAATAGGTTTATAATTAAAATAATATGAAAAATAAAATAAATAAATTATCATAAAAAGAAAAAAATGAAATTTATTGAAAGATTTTAAAATACAAAATTGAAATTAAAATGAAGATATATCTTTATTATTAACAAATTGAAAATTTTTTAATTAAAAATTCAAAATTAAAGATTCAAATAAAGAATCTCTCAAAAAAAGATAAAGAGAAAAAATATCTTATTTTGAATATTTATGAATAAAAAAAGAAAGAAAAATCTCATTTATTTAGGTAATGAAATCTCCATCGTATTTAATAAAAAATTAGTATTATATGTTTGAATTAAATAGCCAAATTTATTTTAAATACTTTTAATATGAAATAAAACTAGATTTAGTAAATAAATAAAATAAACATTTAATAAAATAAACATAAAAAAATAATATAATTGATTAAATTATTGAATAAAAAAGAAAAGGAAAAAAAACTTAAAAAAGAAAGAATAAGATTAACAAAATTTGTCTTCTTTAAATTATTGAACAAAATAGAAAATAAAACTAAAATTATAAAAAAGAATAACTTTGATTTTATTGATTGATTTATTCTTCAATTATTGATAAATCTTCTTTATTAAATTATCAATATAAATAAAGAAAAATAATTTATTAATATATATTTTTAAAAAGAAAATATAATTCGTTAATTTAATATATATAAAAAAATAATAATTAAAAAAATGTTAAAATTTTTATTAATTTTCCCATATATAGCATCAAAACTTCTTTTTGTTCATTTACATTTTCGTCATGGAGCTCGTGGTCCTTGTGATAATTTAGATAAAAATAATAAAGATCTTTTAGGAATTAAATGGGAAACTTTAGGAGAACTTCATTTAATTGGAATAAGACAAAATTATTTATTAGGATATTTAAATAAATTAAAATATAAAAATTTTATTAATGAATATTTTGACCCAAGAGAAATTTATATAATAAGTACTGATTTAAACAGAACTATTAATTCTGCTTTATCATTTATGCATGGAATGTTTAATAAAGGTTCTTTTTTAAAAAATAATCAATTATTAAATTCAGTTCCTCCTCTTAATTTAAGTAAAGAAACTTTAAATGAAATTATTAATTTAAAAAATTTAACTTTACCTAATCAAATTCAAACTTTTCCTATTCATATTTTTAATATTATTGATCATTTTATTTTATTACATGAAGAGGTTAGTGGATGTAAAGGAATTAAAAAAATTAGAGATGAAATATATAATAAAAAGTTTATTCATGATTTATCTATTAGTTTTAATAATTCTTATGGAGAAAAATTATTAAAGTTTTTAAAAAGAGAAAATGAAAAAAATTTATTTACAAATTTTAATTATATTCTTGTTTTTTGTGACCATTTTATTTCAGATAAAACTACAATGAAAGATATTAAAATTATAAATGAATTAAAAATATATAATATAGATTTAAATGAATTAACAAATTCATGTTATAATATATTACAAAATCAATTATTTAATGTTGTTTTTGGAAATGAAAATATAATTAAAATGTCACAAACTCCTTCAATGAGACAATTAATTAAATATATGGAAGGAAGAATTAATTTAAATGAAAAAAATAATTCAAATTTATTAGATTATGTTTATCCTAAATTTGTTATTTATTCTGGTCATGATTCTTCAATTAGTGGAATTGAAAAATTTATGAATTTAGTTTTTGGTTCTAAATTAATCTATCCTTTATATTCTTCGAATTTATACTTTGAATTACATTATGAAAATAATAAATATATTGTAAAATATATTATTAATGATGAAATTATTGAAGAAATTGAGTTTAATATCTTTAAAAATAAAATTAAAAAATATTTATGGAATGATAAAGAAACAGAAGATCTTTGCCAATTTTCTTATAAGAAATTTAAAGATGGAAATTACTATTTATATTATGAAAATAGTTTATTTAATATGATTGTTTTTTTAATTTTTGTTGTTTTTTCTTTAGAAATTTTAATACTTTATTTTAAATATAAAAATAAAACAGATAAAATAAATTAATTTTTCCTATTTTTAAAATATATTTTCTAATCTAATTATAAAATAATCTATTATAAATATATATAAATTAATTAAAAAAAGAAGATTTAAAACTATGTCTACAATTTATATTTTTTGATTTTGGAGAGAAGGATTATCTGAAGAAAATAAGTCTTCAGAATTAATATTTATCTGTGAAAAATCTATACATTTTTCTATATTTTCATTTAACATTTTTTTTTGTTGTTCATTTAGTGCTTTAAAAATTTTTTCCGATAAATTATCAGTTTTTAAAATTATTTGTTCATATTCCTTTTCATTTTTTAAATATTTTTGATGTATTATAATAAATATAATATTAACCAAAAAAATAATTTCTTTGAGAATTGAAATAATATAAAATATTAGATTTACTTGATCTGAGTAATAAAATAAAACTATACTAAAAGTTAATATATTTGAAATAAATGAAAATATTGAAAAAATAATATAAATTAATAAGAAACATTTTTTCATTTTAAAAAAACCATAAATTCCAAAAATTAATGTTTGAATAATATTAATCATTGAAATTACTATTTCTATATTTAAAACTACAATAAAATACTCTATATGATTTAATTTTTCTATTTTATTTATATTTAATATTATCTTTAAGGAATTAATATTTGAATAAATTATTAAAACTATAAGACAGCAAAATGAAGAAATAATAAAACAATAATATTGTTTTTGAAGATCTTTACTTTTATTCATTTATTTGTTTCATATTTTACTTTATTTTTTATTATTTAAATTTAATAAAAAATAATTTTACTATCTGATTTAAAAAAAAACTTGAGAAAAAAATAAAAAACATCATTTTTAATTTACTTAAGTAAAAAAGATAATTTCAACTAAGTTTAATTATATATATTATAATAATTACCACAAATTCTTTTTTTTATTTTTTAATAAATATTCCTTTTAATATAAATAAAAAAAGGTAATAAAATATCCTAAAAAAAACAAAAAAACTCATAAATAGGAAAAAACATTAAATATCATTTTTAAGTAATTCTTCATACATTTTTCTATTAAAAGGTTTAAAATCACTTCCAATAGGCATTCCTAATCTAATTCTTTCATCTTCAGTAGTATATTGCATATAATGTTCTTCCCATTTTTTTTCACAAATACCACATAAAAAATCAGATTGAAATTTTTTACATTTACATAATTTAATTTTACATTTTTTCATATTATTTACTTCATGTTCTTCATTAAAATGACCACATAAACATTTTCCTTTCCAATTATTATAATTAAATTTTTTTTTATATGCTTCTGTATATAAATTTGTTTCTTCTGGTAATTTAGGAAAAAAAATATATTCATTACAAGAACATAAATTACATTTTGTATCATTTGATAATTTATTTATTTTTTTATGTTCATTAAATGAATGAGAACAAAAACAATAATGTTTAGAACCTATTTTAAAACATTCAATTTCTTCTTCTTTTTCATTTAAATTTATCCATGAAGAATAAATTCCATTTTGTATTGATTCTTCAGCTGCAATTCTTTCTATTAAAATTAAATTTTTTGTTCCTTCTGTTAAAATATTATTATCTTTTATTTTTGTAATTGTATTATTATATTTTTCATGTCTATGTAATACTTGTTGTTTTATTTTTCTTTTTTCTTTATCTTTTAATAATCCTTCTTTAAATTTTATTAATTCATTTTTCTTTTCTTCTTCTTCTAATTGCTTTTTACGTTTTTCAAAATACTTTTTTTTTGCCTCATTTACTAAATTTTTCTCTTGTTGAGTTAATGTTATTGTATTAAAATTTTTTTCTTGAGTTGTATAAAAAAATTCTTTTGTGTTTGTTTCATTTTTTAATCTTTCACTTTCTATATTTCTATAAATTTGTTTAAATTTAAAATATTGAGTATTATCATTTTTTTTATTATTATTCATTTCTTCTTTTTCATTTTTTATTTGTTTATTATTATCATTTTCTTCTATTATTATATTTTTTTTTTCAGGTTTAATAAATTTAAAAATTTTTTTTATTCTTCCAGAAAAAATATCATTTGAACTAAAATCTTTTAATAAAAAACTTCTTTTTCTTGATTTTTCATTTAAAGAAATTGAATTAGAATTTTCTTCTTCTTCTTCTTCTTCTTTTTGTAATTTAAATTTAGATTTTTTATTATTATTATTTTGCATTTGATTAAAAACATTTGAAGAACTTGAAGAAATTATTTGTTTATATTTATTTGGTTTTTCTGGAGTTTTATCATTTGTTTCAATTGTATTTAATCCATCTATTTTAAATAAATTTATATCTGGATTATTTTTTCTTAATTCCATTATTTCTGATAAAGTATGTTTATGACGAGAAGAATTTTTTTTTGGTTCTTTTTGTTTTAAAATTTCTTTTTGTTCATGTGGAACTTCTTTTTTTTTAATATACATAAAGTTTATATGATTCATTTTTTATAAAATTTAATTCTTTAAAATATAAATAATGATTTATATAAATTCATAAAATAAAAAAATTTACGATTTTTTTTTACTTTTACACAATTTTTTTTTTTGATATTTTATTTTTTTTGTTTTAGGTAAAATATGGATAATTTACATAATAAATTAACTCAAAATAATATTAAATTGAAAATTAAAAAAATATCTGATTCACATTTAGATAATGTAAAAGGATTTCCAACTTTAAATATTAATTCAACAAAACATTCAAATTCAAATGAAAAATTATCGATAAATTCTAATAAAAAAAGAAATTCATTTTCCATAAAAAACAATTTAATTGATAGAATAATAAATGAAAATATATCATTAAGAAAAAGAATAGAAACACTTGAGGAAGAAAATAAAAAATTAAAAGAAGAAAATAGAGATTTAAAGGAAAAAAAAGAAGAAGATTATTTAAATAATTCTTTGAAAAATCAAAATATAAATAATATAGAAAAAGTAAATAAAAATAAAACTATTAATAATTATTCAATCAAATTTAATAATAATTTAATTACAACAGCATCAAAATATTTTATAAATCTAAGAAAAGCAACTTTATTAAATGATTTTACTAATTCTATAAATCATGAACGAGCATATACAATTTCTAATACTATTGAATCTCCTAAAAATAATAATAGTAAATTATTTAAATTATCAAGTTATTCTACAAATAGAAATCAAATTAATTTAACTAATTCGTTAGATTATGATTTTGATATAAAAATACAATTAAATGGTATACAAAAAAGGATTAAAAAACTTTTAAACAGATATTCTAAATATGTAAAATAAAATTTATTAAAATTAAAATTTATTTATAAATTTCCCATTTAATTAATAAAATAAAAAAACTATTTTATGATTTTAATAAATATAAAAATTCTAAGAAGAAAAATATCTTATAAACAATAAAAGCCATTATTGGGGATTAATTTTAAATTACCATTTGAGAAATTGAAATAAAGAAATTAATGAATAATTCTTTAATATACAGAAAATTATTTATTACTCTTTAAAAATAATATTAATGTTATAAAATAAATAATTGAATATGAATGAATTAGATGAAAAAGGAGTTTCTAATAATTCATTTTTTAGAGGAATAAGCGATTTTTTAGATGTTATTCCAGGATTTAAAGATAGTAAAATTAGAGCTGAAATTCATGGAATATATCATGATTATGTTGCAAATCAAAAAGAAAAACATGGTAATCATGAAGGAGCAGAAGCTGAAAGAAAAAGAGCTCAAGAACAATATACAAAAGTTAGAAATAATAATTCAAAAGTTACCTCTTATTCAGTCTCTGATCAAATAATTTATACAAATGATAATTAATCAAAAAATATAAAAGTTAATTTTAATTTTAGACATCTTTTTGAAATGAATTTCATAATAAAAATAATAATAATAATAATAAAATACTAAAAAATAAATAATTTTTAATATTTATGAGACTTTTAATTATTTATTTCTTCTAATTGAATATATTCATTCAAATCTTTAATTATAGAAATCTTAAAATTATATTATTGTTTTAATAAATATAGGATATTTAAATAAAAAACATTTAATTATTTTTATATTTGAATTTTTTTTAATTTTTTTATTTATAAAATTTTAGTTATTTTCAAAAATTTTCTAATTTAATTTAATTTCAAGAAAAGTTGGTGGTAAATAATTGATTTTTTATTTTAATCAAAATATGAAGGAATAATTAATTAATATTTTCAAAAAATAAAATTTTTTTGATTCTTTTTTTTTTCTTTAAATTCTTGCTCTTCTTTAAAATTGGTTATATTAATAATTTATTGTTACCAAAGATGAGAAATTAGATTTTGAAAAAAGAATCTTTCCTAAAAAATAAACTTTTCTAAAATTTTTTTGATAATTATTTCATATTTTTGATTTTCAATTTCTATTTTTTGAACTAATAAAAACCATCTATCGAATTTAAAAAATGATATTATTTGTTATTTATCAATTATAAACTTAAATAAAGTCAAATATAGAAAAAAAATTTAAAATTCATCAGCCCAATTTTTATCATAATCTTTTGGAATATGTTTTTTCTTTGTTTTTTTTACAGTTTCACTTTTTTTAATATCTTCATGATCAATAATATTTATATAAGGGGAATTAATTTCTAAATATTTATTTAAATCTTCATTCCGAGGTTTAAAAGGAGGTTCATAAGAAAAATCAGATAATTTATCAAAAATAAACCCTTCAAAAAATTTCATATATTTTAAATCACTAATATTACAATTTCTTTTATTTACTTCTTTAGTAAGTAAATTAGTAATAAATTCATTAACAAATTTAAATTTATTATCTTGATTATCAATTTTAGGAAAAGAAATATCTTTATGTAAAACTTCTTTATAAATATCAATAACTTGATGAGCAAGATTTCCAAAAGGAAATTCATCATAAAATATTTTATACATACAAATTCCAACAGACCAAAAATCACAACTTAAAGAATATCCTTTTCCTTTTAAAATTTCAGGTGCAATATAATGTGGAGTTCCAATTATAGTTGAAGTATAATTTGATAAAAGTTTTGCAGTTCCAAAATCTATTAATTTTAAATATCCTTTATAATCTATCATAATATTATTTGGTTTTATATCCCTATGTGCAATTAATTTTTTCTGTAAATACTCTAATATTAATAATAATGTTCCTATATAAAATTGAGTTTCAAATATATTATTTATTGTTGTTCTTTCATTTAAATAATCATTTAAATTTTTTCCATTTATATATTCCATTAATAAAAAACAATAATAACGATTTTTCATAGTTTTTACTATTCTTACTATCATTGGATGATCTAAAATTAACATTACTCTTCTTTCATAAACAAAATATTTTGCTAAACTTTTTTGTTCTTCTACATTTCTTCTTGATAAAGCTTTTATTGCATAAATATTTTTATTATTATGAACTAAAGAAACAGAACCAAATTTTCCTTTTCCTAAAAATTTAATATAATGTAAATCTTTTAATTTAACTGATGTATCTTGTAAAGCAAATTTTTCTAAAATATATTTTTTTATATTTTTATCTGTTAAAAGAAAATCAAAATCATTTTTTGATAAAATATAACATATAACTTTTCCTTCAATTGCAGTTACTGTTGCAGTTCTTTTAATATCATTTAAAAATAAAGAATTTTCACCAAAACAATTTCCACTTTCTAATTCTCTTAAAAATTTACCTTCTTTTGTTATTCTTACTCTTCCTTTTGATATTAAATAAAATGAATTTCCTATTGTTCCTTCTTCTACTATAATTTCTCCTTCTACATAAATTTTTTTTTCAAATTTTGAAACTAAAGGTTCTAAAATTTTTTCTGATAAATTTTTAAATAATGTTATATTTTTTAATTTGTTCATTCTTGATAAAAAATATAATGGTTTATTTTCATTTAAATCTATATTTATTTTATATGATATTTGTAATATATCAGCTTCAATTGTTATTAAATTTTGTTCACATATAATATTTTCAAATAAATCATCACCACCATTATAATCTTTGAAAAATTCTTCTCCTATGAAATCACCTTTATTTGCATAAATTTTATTATCTTTATATATGGTTCCTTCAATAATAAAAATTAATCTTTTTCGATTTTTTTTATAAGATTCATTTGATTTTTCATTTAGTATTTTTTCATTAGAAGAATAAGTTCCAATATAAAATATTTTAAAAATATCAAGAATTTTATTTTCAGGAAATAAAACTTTTAAATTTTCTGATTTTTCAATATGACTTTTAAATAAATAAAATAAAATTAAATCTCTAAAATTTTCACCTAAAGCTTCAGATAATTCAGTTTTAGAAATTTCAAAACAATGAGTTCTTTCAAGAGTAAAATAATCAAATTCATTTTTTTCATTAATTAAAATACAATTTTGACAAAAATAATCATTAGAAGTTAATTTTCTAATTTCTTTATTATTAGTTTTACAAGAAACTAAACCTTCTTTAATAATATATAATTTTTCTCCATATTCTCCTTCAGATACAATTTTTGTATTTTTATCAAAAATATTTAAAACAATTCTTTGAGCAACATTATATTTAGAAATAGAATCTAAAAATCTGAAAAAAAAAACATGATTAATAAAATTAAATTTATCTTGTAAAATAGATTCATTAATTCTTTTTAAAGTATCTCTAAAAGCAATTCCATCAATAGAAAATAATTCAACATTTTCTAAACATTTTATACTTTCTTCTCTTTTTTGTTGTGTAATTAAACTTAATTCTCCAAAACATTCCCATTGACTATAATATTTTATAATATTATTTTTTTCACTTTTTGCTTCTATTTTTCCTTTTGAAATAATATAAAAAAAATTTCCAACTTCTCCTTCTTTATATATAATATCACCTTTATTAAAAGTACAAAATATTATTTGTTTTATTACAGAATCTAAAACTTCTGAAGTTATATCTCTAAAAACAAAATGATTTGATAAAGATTTTCTTACATTTTCTTCTTCTAATTCTGTTATTATATGATTATTTTCTCCTTCTTCTTTTATTATTTTATTTTCTCTATATGAATCTATTTCACTACTTTTTATACTTATTATTGATAAATTTTTTTCTGTTAATATTTTTTTTATTGGATTTAAATTTTGAATTTGATTTTGACATTTTTTCTGCTGAAATATTTGAAATAAAACTATTTCTCCACTTTGAGTACTTAATTGTTTTTTTATTTGATTATGTTTTATTGAATTTGATTTTTGATTCAAAAATTGACTTATATTATCCATTTTTATAAATGATTGTTCTTTCTGTATTTCTATTGTATTGTCTACTTTGATTTCACCTATAATTTTATTTACTTCTTTTTTTTATTTATTTTGCAATTTTACTTTCGAAACAACATGATGGTTGCTGTATTACTCCCATTTTTATTAAATATTTTCAATTTTTAATTGATAATTTTATTTATTATTTTTAATCATCCATTTTTAGATTCAATATTTTCTATAAAAGAAGATAGAATTTAAAAATATTGATTAGTAAGGAAAATACAATTAATCAAAAATATAATTAATATTAATAAAAAAATTATTAAATTTTTTATTATTTCTATTAAAAATTCTCTTTTATTATTGATGAACAAAATAAATAAACAGTTACTAAAATTAAATTTATTATTAAATAGAAATGAAATAAAACAAAATATATAAATGAAGTATTATTATTGTATTGTTTTTCAATTTAAAAAAATTTAAAAGATTAAAGCTTCAAAAACATTTCCTAATTATTTCTGCTTTCTCAATTATTTGAAAAATATAAAATTAAAATTCTAATATAAAATCTAATTTTAATAATTTTTTAAAATTACTAATAATCTAAAAATTATTTATGAATATATGTTTTTATTTAAAAAGATAATATTATCTAATTTATCAAATCAAAAAATATATTATTTTTTTAGTTAAACAAGGTTTTTATCAAAATATTTACTTTATTTTTTTATAATCTTTATGATTTGAATTATTTTCTCTATTTTTGACTTCTGAAATACCATAATAGTTATTTATTTTTTTTAAGTAAAACAATAAATGATATTAAAAATTAAATATTGATTAAATATTAATTTATTTTAAATAAATAATATATAATTTATTTACCAAATTTTTCAAATAATTCATCACATTTTGGTTTTAAATCAGGTCTTTTATTTATAATATCATTGATTAAATCTTCTTTTCTATCACAGTCTTTATCACTTATAATGATTTCAACAGCTTCATCATATTTTTCCATATTCTTTAACATTTCAACTTTATAAGTAAAATAATCTGGTTCTATAATTTGTTTAAGATATTCAGTAGCTTTATCATATTGTTTAAAATCATAATATAATTGAGCAAGATTATATGTTGTTAAATTTAATTTTTTTAAATTATTATTATTTTGTGTTAATATATCATCTATTTCATTAAATTTATTTTTTTCAGCCAAAGTTCTTAATTTTAAAATCATATATTTTTTATCAGATAATTTATAAGTTTTATTTTCTTTTTCAGGTATTTGATTATTATTATTAGAAATACAAATTTTAAAACAATCATAAATTGAATTATCAATTGGTCCCGTATCAGTATTTAAAATATAACCTTTTTCTATCATTTTCGCTTTAAATCCAATTGAACTTTCTAAAGAACTAAGATATTCTTTATAAAAATAAAAATCAAATTCATTTGATTTAATCCTTTTTAAACAAGTTTTTAAATTTCCTAAAATTATTTTTCTATCAGATAAATTTTTTAATTCAAAAAATTTTTCCAAATAAATAAAAAATAAATCTTCATATAAATTATTTTCAGTTAAATAAACTTCTAATAATTCAGGATATTTTTCTTTAACAGATTTTAAATATTCAATAACAACAAGAATGATATTATCATATTTAGAAATAATTTCAATAAATTTTTTAGTATTTTCTTGATTATCTTTAAAAATTTTATCAATAACACTAAAAATAACATTTCTATCATAAGTATCAATAGCAAGTAAAATTGCAGTATTCCATTCTCTTAATTTAATATATTGTGGAATTTTAGTTAAAATAGATTTTTCTTCTTTTAAAAATTTACTTCCAATATCTTGAGCTCCATATTTAAAAGCTCTTTTAGCTAATTTTATATAAGAAATATTATGAATATTTTTTAATTGTTTACTAATTTTTTCATATAATTCATTTTGTTCTTGAGTAGAAGCATTTCCTAATTTTTTTATTTGGACAGAAGCATATTTTTGAAAAATTGTATGAATAGAATAATCATAATTTAAATATTTACAAATATCATAAGCTAAAGCAAAATTAGATTGTCTAATTAATATTTTAATAATATCTTTTGTATATTTATATTCTGCATAAGTAATATATCTTGGAATATCATTTATATTTTGACAACAATGTAAATTATTTAAAACTCTTATTTCTTGACAAGTTTGAACAAAAAAATCATAATTTAAATTTTGAACATAATTTTTACCATATTGAGCAGCTTTTAAAATATAATATTGTATTTTTTTCTTTTCATCATTTTCATTATAATAACAAATTTGAGTAGCAGCAATTAATAAAGTTTTAATAGCATCACCTAATTTTTCTATAATTTTTCTAATTTCAACATCACTATTTGGAGATTGTTCTAAATCTAATTTAAAAGAATATAATAAATTTTTAGCAGGATGATTAGAAAAAGGATAACAAGTATGAAATAATTCTTTAGAAACTTTAGAAATAAAATATAAATTATTATGAGTAATAACTCTTAATCCATCAATTTCACTTATACAATACATAAATTTTCTATTTTGTAAAGCAGAAGAACCACTTTTTTCAGTAATTTTATAATATAAAGTTTTATTTTTAGAATTTATTAACATAACAAATCTTTTATCACAAATACAAACAGCATCTTCACCACAAAATAAAAATTGAGCATTTTCATTATATTCTAAAATTGCTTTTTGTTCATTTTGTTCATAATTATCATAAGGATTATCATTAATAGTAAATTTTGCTTTTATTCTTGGAAATTTATTTAAATCTTCATCTAAACTTTTATGAAAAAAAAATACAGTTCCATCATTTCTATACATTGCAATTTGATTATTTAAAGGTGATAAAGCTAAAGCTGAAATATTACCTAAAATATCTTCTTTATTTTCATTATTAATTCCACAATTATTATTATATGGTAATTTAATATCTGTTTCTATATATTTTATTTCATCATAATTATCTTTTTCTTTAAATTCTTCATTTTCTCCTTTTCCAGTTATATGAATTATTCCATTTCCATTAAAATTAGGAAATAATAATTCTATTTGTTTTGATTTTGTTATTGAAGAAGGTAAAAATAAATATTCTTTTATTGGTTTTGTTACTCCTATATTTTTCAAAGGGAAAAAAATATATGGAAATGGATTTTTAATATCTTTTGTTATATAAAAATTTAATTGTTCTGTTTGAGAAATATATCCTTTTTCAAAAAATTTACATGATACAATTTTATCTTTTTTAAATATTTCACTTGATAATTTCTTTTCATAATTTTCAATTTCAATATTAAATTTAATTGTTGTTCCATCATTATGAATACCATATAATTTTTCTTCATCATTAAAACCAAATAAAATTAAATGTATTTCTTTTTCATCATAAGGAATTATTTTTAAATATAAACCATTTTGACTCATTACTATAACATTATATTTTAATGGATTTGAATTATCCATTATAAAAATTTTTGGCTTTTTACAAAAAGCTACTAAACCTCCATTTTTTGCTATAGAAGAATAACAATTTTCAAATTCTATTTTTAAATGTGGTCTATAGTTTATTTCTGTTAATTCTTCTTTCATAAAATACATTTTTTGTTCTTCTATTTTATCAAATAATGTTGCAAAGTTTTCTATATTGTCAGATTGATCTTCCATTTTGTTAAAATATAATTTTTTTTTTTTTTTAATTTTTATTTTTTTTTTGATTATTTTTTTGGATTTATTTATTTTATAAATATTATAAAGAAATTTCTTTTTTAGTTTTATTTATTTATTTAAATTGATTTTTTATTATATAATTCATTTATTATTCTTAAACAATTTAAATTTTATATTTTTCCTTCAATTTAAGTGTATTTTTAAATTAAAAAAAATTTAATTTTAATATAAAAAGTATTAATCATAATACATATAAATAAAAAATAAATGAATAATATCGAAACACTAGATGATATTATTGAAAATAAATTTTCTTTTAAATCTCTTTTATCAACCTTAAAACAATTTCTTGAAGTTGAATATTGTTTTTTAGTAAATGCCCCTTCATTAAATCCTTCAAAAATTGCTCAAAATTGTTTTATAAATATTTCATCAATTGAAAATTATTTTTCTTTTCCACAAATTTTTTTAAAGTGTATTTTTAATGCACTTGATATTAATAAAAAAAATAAATTATCTTTTGATGATTATGTAAATGGTTTTTTAAAAATTTATACAGGTACTTTAGAAGAAAAATTAAAATTTGTTTTTGATATGTTTAATTTAAATAAAGATAAATTTATATATTATGATGATATTCATTTAATTTTAAATTATACAATGATTTATGATAATAAATCTCAATTAAATAAAATGAATTCAATAATAAATTCATTTTTTGGAAATAGAAAATTTATGGATTATAATTTATTTTCACAAAAAACATTTCAAAATAATTATGGTTTATTTTTAATAGTTTTAGCAATAATATTTGATCATTCAAATTTTAATAAAGAATTTACTTTTATTTTTGAAGAATCATATCCTTATAATAAACATAATACAACATCAACAATAAAAAAGCAAAAAGTAATAAATACAAATGTAACAAATACTTTATTAATTAATTCAAATAATCAACCAATAGTAAAATATAATAATCCAAATTTATATGTAAAAATAGGAACTTTAGGAATAAATAGTTCAAAAGGAAATCAACAATCAACAACAGTAAATTCTCATATTGATGTTTCTGATTATATAAAGGCAAATTATTCAATTGATTTATATCCTTTATTATTTAATTCAAATACAAATCAAACAAATAATATTCAATTAACAACTCATAATAATTATCTTAATACTAGTAGTAATAATTTATTTAATTATAATTTAAATTCTATAAATTTAGAATTTAAAAGTTCAAATTCAAGAAAAAAATCACTTGATTCATTTGACTCACAACAAGAATTTGAAGAAGATATTATTGAATTAAATAAATTTGAAAGTGATTATTTAGATTTAAAATCATGTTTATTATTTGAAGAAGCTGCAATGAATAAATTAAGAATTCCAATTGGTTCAGGTGAATTTATATTAAAAAATGGAGCAATATTATCAAATCAAATTAAATCTCCTACAAAATCTAAATTTTCAAATTCTCTTTTTCATTTTATTGGAAAAAAAAATATAAACGATGATAAAACTCCAAAATTTAGTACTAATTTTAGTGGAGGTAATTCTCCTTTACCTGAACATTTAATTAATAATAATTATAGTAATATTAATAATAGTAATAATAGAGGAAATAATTTTACTGAATTAATGAAAGGAACTCAAATTTCACAAAATTTTTTTAATGATATTTTTGAAGAAGATATTTATATTTTTAATAAAAATAGAGATAAAATTAAACATTTTTCTCTTTATATGATTAAAGATTATATTCTTGTTTCAGGAAAAAAAAATGATAAAGTTAAAATAAAATATTTTATTCCTTTAAAAAATTGTTATATTGGAAGTAACAATGAAGTTATTTTTTTTGAAGAAATGAAATATTTCCAATTAATATTAATAAGTACTATTCAATTTAGAAAAAGAAAATTTCAAATTTTTTTTGAAAAAAGAGGAGAAATTAATAATATGACAAATTTAATTATAAAAGAAACAAAATATACAGTAATTAATAATGATTATACTTTTATTAAAGATATTGGAAGAGGAACTTTTTCCCAAATAAAATTAATGAAACATAATAAAACAAATAAATTATTTGCAATAAAAAAAATAAATAAAAATGCATCATCAATTGATGAATATAAAACATTAAATTGGGAAAAAGATATAGTAAAATTTTTAATGAATTATTCTGAATGTAAAAATATAATAAAATTTTATAAGATAATAGAAACAGTGGAACATTTATATATTATTCAAGAATATATTGAAACAGGAAGTTTATCAAATTTTATAAGAAAAAATAAAATTTGTTTACCTTCAAGAACAGTAAAAAAAATAGCAGAACAAGTAATAAATGGTGTAAAAGAATTACACGAATATGGAATAATTCATAGAGATTTAAAATTAGAAAATATATTAATTGATTTTTCACAAGATAATAATTTTAAAATAAAAATTATTGATTTTGGTCTTTCTGTTGTTTTAACTTCAAAAGCCAGAACAAATGAAAATTATGGAACTTTTATTTATTCTTCTCCTGAAGTTTTATTAAATTTACCTTATAATAATAAAATTGATTGTTGGAGTTTAGGTATAATTTTTTTTTATTTAGAATATACTTTTTTACCTTTTAATATTATAGGAACTGAAAATGAAAATGAACAAGGAATTGCAAATAAAATTGTTGTAAATGAATTAAAACTTCCTAAAAAAATAGAAGCTTTAAATAATGAAGAAGAACAAAATTGTAAAAAAATTATGGCCAAAATTATTGTTGAATGTTTAAATAAAAATTTAAATAGTAGAATTAATATTTTTGAATTGGCAAAAATTGTCAATGAAGAAATTAAAAGTTAACATATTTTATAATTCTCACAATTTATGATTTATATAGAAATGTACTTTTAAAAGGGTGATGTGAATATTTTCTTTTATTTGAATCTTCTAATATTCATAATATTGTTTATATTTTTTGTAATTGTTAAATAGGTTAATTATAATAATTAAAATACAATATAATTTGAGTTAAAAATTGATATTATTTTTTTCACATTTATTTTATGTAATAATAAATAATTCAATCATTTTTCTTCTTTAATTTCAAATTATATATTTATTAATAATTTTTCTTTAAAATTTCTTAATTAATTTTTATTTTTTATATTATTTATTATCTTCTCATAATTTATTATATTTTTTATCCTTTGACTATTTATTCGATGAAATGTTTTTAAATCTTTTTTACAAAAACTCTTTTATAAAATAAAATCTCTTCATTCATAATTGATAATATTAAATTATTTTATTTTAGCATTTTTTTTATTTTTTACCATTTAATAATTCTTTAACCCTTTATTATTAATCTAATTTGTAGATATATTATTTTATTTTTTTATCTATTAATGGTTATAAAAAGATAAAATATCGAATCTTATTATTATTATATTTAATGTTTAAGATGCTTTAAAAATGACTTATAAAAAAATAAATGGAATTATTTGGGATGTTTTAAAAATATAATGGAAAATATGTTTTTATAAGAAGGATTTAAATAAACTTCATCAATAACATAATTCTTTAAAAAATTAAAACAATTAATACTTTTGTTTTAATTACATAGAAACAACTTGTTACATTTTATATAAATATCTCAAAGATAAAAGAAATATCTAACATTTTTTCTTACTTTTGATTAAAGATATTTAAAAATATTATTTTGAATTAAAAGCATTCTCAAAAATTATAAAAGGTTTAATAATTATTATTGTTAAGATGTTTTGAATGAATGGATTCTGATGATATTAAATATTAAAATAATATTCAAACATTTTGATGTCGAAATTTAATTATTTTTGATGAATTGAAAATAATATTATTAGTTAAATATAAATTAAAATATATATTATTCTTTAAAAGAAATAATATTATGGCAAATTTAGTAAATTTTTATAGGAGAAAAAGGTAAAAATATTGAAAAACAAGACTGATAATTAGGAGAAAATTTATATATTTTAATTTATTTTAAGTATTTTTTTAGAAAATAATATTTTAATATCAATATGAGAATATTCAACTAAATTTTGGTAAATTAATAAAAATGATATTTTTAATTAAATTCAATTATGAGA
>JAJJKW010000382.1:0-35866 GCA_023805745.1 Isotricha sp. YL-2021b | reverse complement strand
TCTTTTCTAATTAAAGGACCTAATTTAGGATAATTATATTTATCATATATAATTTCATTTTCTGTTAACATTTTCTCTTTATGAATAGGTTTTATAATATTTAAATTTAATTCTGTTTTCAGTGAATCAATTCTTTTTTGAATTGATTTGGATTTATAACTTTTTGATGCTTCAATCAATGGTGTACTTATATTTCTTTTTCTAATCATATGGTGAAATAATTTTGTTTTGATTAATTTTCTATCTGTTTTTGACTGAGGAGAATTTATTAAAGTATGAGATGTTGGTTCTATTGTAGAAAAATCTATTTTTAATTTAAGATTTTTCTTCATTTTTATTTAATATTTATTTTTTTCTTTTATATTTTATTGTTTGAAAATATGTTTAATTAATTCATAAATAATAATTATTATGAATGAAATATTTTCTTAGTTTAAAACAAATTTTAAAAAAATGTTAGGTAATCCAAATAACAAATTTTTTAATTCTATAAAAAAAATTTCAGCAGATTTAGCAAAATCTCAAGCATATAGTTATTTAAATTCAATAAAGAAAGAAATCGAAGAAAAATATAAAGAAGATAATAATAAATCTACTAAGAATATAAATCAAAATAAATTGTCCTTGAATTCTCCTAAAAAATTAACAAATAGTTTAAATGATGATGAAAAAAAGTTAAATATTCTTTTGGAAAAATTAGAATTATCATCTGAACCAGAAAATAAAAATTTAAACAATAAAGTAAAAGAAAATATAATTTCTCTTCATCAAATAGGAAATGAAAAATCATTTGGAAATATTAGTAATATATTAAACAAAAGTTATTTGAGAGAGAGTAGTTCAAACTTTGAAAGTAGTAAATCAAATAATAATAGAAGTGAATTAGAAGTAGAAATATTGTATTCTACAAATTCATTTATTAAAAATATTAACAAAAATAAAATAGGTGATAAAAAAAAATTAAGTTTTTATGAAAAACAAATGTGTAGACAAAAATATATGAAAAATAAATTAAAAAAATTAAGAAATAATGAAAAAATAAAAGAATTAAGTGATGTAAGAGATAAACCTTTAATTAATTCACATTCAGAAGAATTAATTAATTCAAAATATCCAGATAAATATAAACCTATTTTTAATAGAGCAATTGAAATTCAAAATTTAAAAGATGCTAAATTTAATTTAGAACAAAAAAAAATTGAAAAAGAATTAAAAAGTTTTACAAATAAAAAAAAAAAAAATTTCACTAAATATCAATTAAATAATTTTATTCAATTTCAAACTGATTGGAAAAATAAAATAGAATGTGAAAAAAAAGCAAAAGTATTATATAAAACATTTGAATTAGAAAATAATTTATTTAAAAATACGCAAAATAAAATTTACACAAATAAGAAAAGTGAAGAATTAATCAAAAGTCAAATTATGAATAAAAATAAAAAATCAAAAGAATTTAATTTAAAAAAAAATATTTTTAGTAAATTATATGAAGATTACAAAAAAAAATATAAAGAGCAGAAAATTTTAGATGAAAAATATTCTCAAAAATTTAAACCTTTTATATTAAATTATATTAAACCAAAAAAACATCTAAAATCTAAAACAATGACAATAAGTTTAGATATATCTTTAATAGAACCAAAGAAAAAAATAAATGTAAATTACACAATATCAAAAAAGAAAAAAATAGCAAAAACAGTTTTTTATGAAGAATTTAAGAAACAAAATTCAAATGAAAAAAATAATAATCCAACAATAATAAAGCCATTAATAACTCCGGAAAAAAATATTAAAAATCCAATAAGTAGAAAAAGTGTAGTATATATAACAGATAGAAAATCAATTGATAAACAAGATAGTTTAACAAATAAAATTTTATTAAAAACAAGTTATGAAAAATATGATCAACCAAGTTTAAATGGAGAAAAATCATCACCTCATGTTTATAATATAAGTTCTTCTGATATTTCTTCAAATAATAATAGTAAAATTCATTCTAATATTGAATATACATCTAAAATAAAATTTGAATCTAATACTTTAAAAAGCATTAAAAAAGAAGAAGATAAATCCTTTTTAAAAGCAATTAAAGAAAATAATAGTTTTGTTAGTTTAAATTATACTTTTAATAATTCTGAAAATCATTTTTGTGATGATATGAGTGATTTATCTTTAAATAATAATTCTTTTGTAAATAAAGTAATGAAAAAAAATAAAGAAAAAAATAAAAGAAACTCAATTCAACAACAATTTGATAAATTGTATATGATAAATACAGGAGTTTCTACTTCAACTTCAATAAAACCTTATATTATCGCAAATAAAAAAAATCCTTTTGTAAATTATTTTAATAAAGTGATTAAATAATTATATATCAAAAATAATATAAAATATAAATTCTTAAGATTTAAAAAAAAAAATTATAAATTTAAAGATATTAAAAAAATGAGTGAATATTCGGAATTAAATATTTTTTGGTGTAAATATTGTGGAAAAGTTCCAAAGATTGAAATTAAATTTCCAGAAGAAACAGGAAATGAAGTTAAAATAAAATATTCTTGTAAGTGTTTTAAAGAAAAAGAAATATTAATTAAAGATTTTCTTCTAAATTTTAAACACAAAATAATATTTGAAGGAAAATATTGTGGATTATGCTATCAAGATGACCCTAAAAACAATAAAGTTAGAGATGAAAAAGGATATACATGTCCTCACTGTTTTAATTATTATTGTCAAGATGATAAACAATATCATTTTATTATGTCAAAACACAGAGACCATATTTTATGTACTCAAGCACAAAAAGAGAAAGAGGAAGAAGAAAAGAGAGAAGCTGAAGCAGAAGCAGAAGAAGAAAAAAAAAAAGAAGAAAAAAAAAAAGAAGAAGAAAAAAAAAAAGAAGAAAGAAAAGAAGAAGAAAAAAAAGAAGAAAGAAAAGAAGAAGAAAAAAATGAAGAAGAAAAAAATGAAGAAGAAAAAAAAGAAGAAGAAAGAAAAGAAGAATTAAAAAAAAGAGAAAAAGAGAAAAAAGAAAAAGAGAAATGTCTGAGAAAGAATAATTATTGTGAAGAATGTGATGAAAGAATATGTGACAAATGTAAAGAAAAATGTGATATGGAGAATCATAAAACAATAAAAGACATAGAGCCTCCAAAAAATATAAAACCATTAGAAAATACTCTTTCAATATATATAACTGAATTAGAAAAAGTAGGAAAATTTGTGGAAAAAAAATATAAGGAAACAGAAGAATATGAATCATTTAATAATTCCAATAACGATTTTACAGATTTAATAAAATGTTTTAAAGATACAATAATATTTTTTAATGATAAAGAAAGATATGTTCCTCAAATTACAAATAATGTTAAAAATATCTGTATAAAAATAAATAAAGTTGAATATGTAGGAGATGACAAAATAAAAGATTTTATGTTGAATTTTAATAAGAGAATAGAATTAGTAACAAAATATGCGTATGTGACTCAATATACTCCTAAGGAGAAGATTCTTATAAGAGATTTAGAAAAAGAAGAAGAAGAAGAAAATGAACAAGTTAAAAATGGAATTTATGAAGAATTTAATATAAATGAAGTCTTAGAAAAATATCATATATATGATGGAAGTCATCAAGATTTTATAAGATCAGTTCGTTTTTTTAAAAATTCAAAAAAAATAGTTTCTATTTCAGATGATCAATCAATTAGTATTTGGAAAGGAGCTGATGATAATAAAGATCAAAAAAAAAAATATCAACATCTTCAAACATTAGATTTTGTTCATGCAAATTTAATTTTGGATTTATGTTTATATGAAAATGAAAATATTGAAAAAATTATTACTTGTTCTAATGATCAAGCTATAATAATTCATGCATATAATAAAGAAAACAATTTATTTGAATTAGAAGAAACTATTGCAGAAGCTCATGATGATGATATTAATAGAGTACTTTGTTTTAATGGAATTATTATTTCTTGTTCCGATGATAAAACTATTAAATTTTGGCAATTTAAAAACAATGAAGAAGGTTATACTTGTATTCAAATATTAGAACAAAATTTAAAAATTGATGATATTCAAATAGATGATGATGGTTTAGAAAATGTTGATGAAGAATATTATAATCAAGTTCAAAATCTATTTTTATGTGAATATAAAGAGAAATTCATTTTATTTTCTTCTGGATATAAAGGAACTAGAAAATGGAAATTTAATGATAATAAAAGTTTAATTAAAGATTTTAATTCTAATGCAGATTATTTTGATATGAAAGATGTCACTTCATTAAGTGGAGAAACAATACAATTATTATATAAAAAATATGTTATTTTTGGAGGAGGAGATGATGAAAATCAAAATGGAAAATATGATATTAAGATAATTGATATAGAGAAAGAGAATAATGATTATATTTTTTATGATTTAGAAATTCCATTTGTTTGTAAAGGATTATTAGTTAAAGAAGATTTAGATTTTTTTTTTGTTGTTGGAAAATGTACTAAAATTCTTCGTTATAGAACAGATAATTTTATATGTTTAGATAATGAGGAAAAAGTATTTGAACGTGAAACAGGAAATCATGAACGAGATATTAATGGACTTACTGAATTAGATGAAAATACTATTCTCTCTTTTTCTGATGATAAATTTATAAAAATATGGAATTTAATTAGAATTAAATGATCTATTAAAATAAAATAGATTAAAAAAAGATAATAAAAAATTAATTTTAAATATTTGAAAATATTTAATTAAATAATTAAATAATTAATTATTATTTTTTCTGAAAAGTTCTAGAATCTTCTAGAATTTTTTACAAAATATGATAAAAATAAAATTAAATAACATAAAAAAAAATAATTATATGTCAAAGATAAAAATATCATATTGGTCAGATTATGCATGTCCTTATTGTTATATAGGAGAACAAAGAATGAAAAACCTTTTAAAAGAGTTAAATTTAACAGATAAATTTGAATTTAAATTTAGAAGTTTTGAATTAAATCCATCAGCATCAAATGAAGTAGAATCAAGAACTGATGAAAGATTTGCAAATAAATATCATATGACAATTGAGCAAGCAAGAAAGACAATAGAAAATATAAATAATTTAGGAAAAAATGAAGGAATTGATTTTAAATATGGTTCAACTTTATATACAAATACTTTTAATGCTCATAGATTAACAAAATATGTTGAAAGTAAAGGAAATATAGAAAATACAGAAAAATTAATTTATTTATTATATGATGCATATTTTACTAAAAATTTAAAATTAGCTGATAGAAAAAATTTAATTGATATTGCAAGTCAAGTTAATTGTACAAAAGAAGAAATAGATAAATTATTAGATAGTGAAGATTTTGGAAAAGAAGTTAGAAAAGATGAAGAAGATGCATATGTTGAAGGAGTTCATGGAGTTCCTTATTTTATTATTGATAATCAATATGTTATTAATGGAGCTGAAGCTAAAGAAGGAATGAAATATAAATTATTAAATGCTTTAAATAAATTCAATGATAATTCAAATAATGATAATCATGATTCTATGCAATGTGATCTTGATGGATGCTTTATTAAAAAGAAAAATTAATTTATTATTTTTTTTTTATTTTATTTTAAAAGAGTTTATTTGAGAAAATGTTTTTATTAAATTTTTATAATATTTTTTATATAATTTATAATTAAAGTTTCTTATATCTTTTATTCAATTAATTTATTTATTTAAAAAATATTTTTTAATGAATAAAGTTCATTGCATATCCAATGATATTGAAAATTCAAGTAATTCATTTATTTTTAATTATCTAAATAAATAAATTCGTTTAGAAATAAGAAAATTAACTTATAATTTTACAGAAAATATATATCAACTTCAAAAAAAAAAAATTGAAGAAATAAAAAATAAAAAATGTATATTTGAATATAGACCATCGAATATAATTTCAAATTCAAATAAATTAATAACTTTAATAGGAAAAAATGAAGAAGATGCTTTAAATTGGGAAATAAATAATTTTGAAATAAAAAAAGAAGAAGAAGAATTTCCAATAATAAAAAATACAAATTGGGAACAATTTATAAATAATGAAAAAGAAATAAATTTAAATAATAAAATAATATCATATAAAGATGAAATAAATTATGAAATTTCAAATAATGAAACAAGATTAATTTTTACTTTAAAAGGTGAAAGTGAATTATGGTGTTTTTTTAGAAGTGAAAAAAATTTTGATGAATTTACAGTTGTAATTAAAATTTCAAAAATTGAAAAATCTCAAAGAATTTTTATTAGTTTAGGAACTTTTATAAATAATAATGATGGAATATTAATTTTAAAAATATTCAATAAAGAACAATTAATAGATAAATCACAAATTAAAAAAGAAACTTATATTGAAAATGATATTACTTTAATTAGATTATGTATTAATGATACTGGAGATGAAAATATTAATTGTAATATATTTATAAATGATTCTTTAGAAGAAAATTATGTAACTTCTAATTTTTTTTTACCAATTAATAATGAGAGAAGTTTAATGGTTGCAGGAATTGGAGAATGTGTTTTAAATAAATTAATTAGTCATATAATGACTAAAGATAAACTTAATGATTTTAGAAATTCAACTTTTTTAAGTGGGAAAAGCAATAGTTGTAATTGTTGTAATATATATTAATTAAAAAGAAAAAATAAAAAAAGATAAAATGAATGAGAAAAATAATTTTAATAATTCCAAATTTTAATAGTTTTATCATAAGAATAAGAAGCAATAACTCCATCTTTAATAAAGCAAAAACCATTAATATCTGAATCATGAGCATTATTAATAGTAATCATATTATCAAAAGTATCAACTCTATAAATTCTAATTGCTTTATCTTCTCCACCAGTTAAAAAAACTCCATTATCAATAACTAAAATACCCCAACATTTAGAATAATTATTAATTTCTTTAATAATAATTCCTTGATTAATATCAATAACTTTCATTATACCATTAATTCCTCCTCCTACAATAATTCTTTCTTCATCAAATTTTTTCATTGCATTCCAACAACTACAAAAAGCATTATTTATAAATTTTATTTTTTTATAATTTATCATATCCCATATTTTTACTCCATCTCCTCCTCCTGATATTAATATATTTCTTTTAGGAATTTCTAATATTGATGTTATATAATATGAATCAGCATTTAATATTGTATTTACACATTGATATTTTTTTTCAGTTTTCTCCCAAAATTTTATTGTACTATCATCTGAACATGATATTATTATTTTTGATGATGAAAATATAACTTTATCTATTCTATCTTTATGAGCATTACGAATTATTTCTGATTGATAAAATATATTATTTTTAATTTTCCATAATTTTAAACTTTTATCATCTGAACATGTTACAAAATTTTCATTATCCAATATTGAAATATATCTAATACAATCATCATGAGCATTTTCCATACTATTTATTAAACTAAAATTCTGGTTGAATATTTTTATTGATTTATCTGAAGAAACTGATATTATATTTCCATTTGGAAAAAGAGAAATTTTGTTTATATTGCCTGAATGATATTTTATTGTTTTTATTTGATTAAGAGAAAATGAATTACAATGAAAGATATTTATTTTTCTTCTTATTAATTTTATATTTTTTAATAATTTTTGAATTTCTTCTTTTAAATTTGATTCAATTGATTTTATATAATTATTAATTTCTAATAATGATTTTTCTATTTCTTCAAGTTTTTGAGGGAAAATATTTAAATTTTCTGTGTTTTTTTTTAATTCGAAAATTTCATTTTTTAAATTATAATTCTCTTTTTCTAAATTTTTCATTCTATTATCAAGGCTGTGAATTAACTCTAATACATTATTATTATTCTTTGTTTTAGAATTATCAGTATTTTTCAATTTGTTTTTAATCATTCTAATAGTCAGATTCTTAAGTTTAAATAAAAATCATTTTTAGAGTAAAAAATAATAATAATTGTTTAAAAAATAAAAAAACAAGGAATTTTTGATAAATAATATATATAAATAATAAAATCTTATATCAAAAATCACTTAAAAACATTATATTTTTGTACCAAATACAGAAATAATATCATCTTTAATTTTACAACTAAAAAAAAAACCATTTGTTTTATAAGAATGAAAACTTCCATATCCTTTTTTGTATATTACAGCAGTCCAATTAAATCCAGGATAATTCTCTCTCATTCTTCCTTCAATATATAAACATCTGTTATAATAACTCTCATGAAATTGTATTGCTCCTGCTATTATATCTTTTGTATTTGCTTCCATTTTTTTTTCCATTTCATTCTTTTTGATTTCCATTATTTGAAAAAAATTCAATTAATTAAAAACAAAAAATATACAAAATTCAATTTTTTGTCTTTAATTTTGATTATATATAAAAATTCCACTTAATTATTCAAATTAACTTTTCATATCTTGAAATATATAATTTTTTACTATATATTATATAAAATAATATAATGAAAATTATAATAAAAGTAAATGATTATTTAAAAAAATGAATTTATGTAATTATAATTTTAACAAATATATTTTTCAGAATGATTTCAAATAATGAATATTTTAATATAAAAAGAAAAAATAAAAGAATATTTTTAATCATTAAATGAAAAAAGATAAAAATAAATAAAAAAAAATGATATTACATAAAAAATCAAGTGTAAGCAAACCTTTATACGAGCAAATAAAAAGTCATATAAAAGATACAATATACATAGATCAATTAATGAAGAAACCAGAAATAACAAATATAATAGAACAAATACTAGAAAAACCAGAAAGAAAAATGCAGGAAATATTAATATTAAAAGAATATTTAAAACGTCTAAAAAAATTTTTAGAAATATTAAATTTTGAAAATGAAAATATTTCAATTGAATCTCTTTTAACAAGAGTAAGTAGAGAAATGCAAGTAGAGAAAATACCAAAAAATGAATTTTTAATGAGAATAGGAGAAAAAGGAGATAGATTTTATTTTACTCTTTCAGGCTCTGTTACAATTTTAGCACCAAAAGAAATTTTAGTTTATATGAGTATTGATGATTATACTAAATATTTAAAAATTTTATATAATAATAATGAATTGTTTTTATTAAAAAAAACTATACTTGAAAATGAAATGAGTGTTCCTTTATTAAAAGAAAAATATGAAATAAAAAATCCAAAATTAATAATTAAATATTCTTCATTAGAAGATTATTTAAATGTTATAAATGGACAAAAATTAGATATTGAAGAAAAGGATGAAGAAGAAGAAGAAGAAGAAAATGAAAATGAAAAAAAGAAAAAAAATAAATTTTTAATTGTAAGAAAATTTAAATTAAAAATTTATGGTTATTCATGTATAGTTGATTTAGGAAGAGGAAGTACATTTGGTGAAGTTGCTTTAATTAATGATAATAATCAAAGAACTGCAACTATTTTTGTTAAAAAGGATTCTGTTTTTGGAACTTTAACTGCAAATGCTTTTAAAGAATCAATGTTAGTTTTTTTAGAAAAAATTAAATGGGAAAAAATCTTTTTCATCTTTAATACTCCAATTTTTAAAAAATTATATATTAATGAAATTGTTAAAAGATATTGGAATTATTTTGTAGAAAAAAAATTAAAAAAAGGAGATTTTATATTTCAAAAAAATGAAACTAGAGAAAATATTTATTTTATTCTTAAAGGAAGTGTTAAACTGATAATTCCACAATTAACTTTAAAAAAAACAAATATTATTATTTCAGAATTAAAAAATATTTATAATTCAGATATAAGAGAATCAACTGAAAAAAAAGATATTGTAATTTCAGTTAAATATTCAGGTGAAATTTTAGGAATGGATGATTGTGTTATTGATAATTTATTTTTTTTTAATGTAATTTGTGAAACAAATGTATATTATTATTATCTTAATTTAAAAGAACTGGAAAAAATAATGAATGAATATCATGAAATTAAAAATAATTATAAAAAATTAAATGAAAGTAAAATTATTTTTATGCTTGAGAGATTAGAAGATATTAAAAGGGTTTTTTTAAATAGTCTTGAAGGAAAAATTTTTAAAAATAGTTATAACGAAAAAATGAAAAATCTTGAAAATTTATTTCATGATAATCCAATTTTTTATAAACAAGAAAAGAAAAAATTAGATAAAATTGTAGTTGGAAATTTAAATATTACAAGAAATAGAAATCAAAAAAACAATATTATAAAACATGGTCATATATTTTATGGAAGAAAAGAAAAAACTTTTTCATCATTACCAAAATTAAATTTAGATTTTGAAAGAACAGAAGCATTAATTAAAAAAATGAAAACTTACTATAAAACTGAAAAAAATAATTCAAATGAAGATGACAATAATATAGACACTATAAAAGGAAATTTATTTAAATTAAATAAAACATGTTATAATTTTCAAATTAATAATATAACTGAAAAAGGTTTTCAACGTTTTTATTTGAAGAGACTTTTACAAAAAGATGATATTACTAAATTATTATTAGAAAATAGATTATCTAAAACTGATAATATTAATCAATCAAGTAATTTAATGACTTCTCATATAAACTCATTTAATCAAACAAATTCAAATAAAAAAAATAAGAAAAAAAATATTCTTATAAAAGATAAAAATAATTTTAATAAAAAACCTATTAAATTATATGCATATAATTTAAACAATAAATTTAATGATGAATTACAAACAACTGAAAATTAAAAAATTCTAATTTTCTTTATTCTTTAATATAAAGAATATTTTGTTTTTCTTGTATAGAATATTTATTTGAAGTAACATATTTCAAATATAAAAAAGGAATTTAAAAAATTTAATTTAAAAATATCATTAAATAGTTAATAGAAATATATTAATAAAATGTGTTGTAAATTGAAAAATTAAAATTTAGAAAAAAACTAAAAATCTCAAATAATGTTAAATTTTATTAATTTAAATTGAATGTCATATTTTAAATAAATTTAATAAATTCTATTTATAATTAATAATCAATATTTAAAACTATAATATATAAATAAAAAAAAACTAAAAAAATAATTGTATTAATGTCTTTCAAACCTTTTATAAAAGGCAGGCTGAATTATATTATTTTAATAATAATATTATGTTTTCAACCTTCATTAGCAAGAGAGGAAGTATTCATTGGATACACGGATAATTATCCAGTATTTTTTTTAATATTATCAAGTTTAGGAATTGGAGTTAATCTTATTTTTGTATTTAGATATTCGTTTAGCATTTTAAAAAAAAAGAAAAATAAAACTTCTTCTCTTGAAAAAATAATGTTAGCTTTATCTGTTGCAGAAACAGGAATCTCAGCATGTTGGTTTTTATCTGCCAAATTTTATCCTTCAAATAAAAAAATAAGAGAAGATTGGAGCGATATAGAAAAGACTAATTATAGTTCATTACCTGAAAGAGGTGGTGTAAACTTTGGATGCTCACTTATTGCAGATTTTCAAATTTTTTTTTATATTATTGATTGGTTATTTATTTTTATTTCAATTATTCAAGTTAAAAATATAATTTTAAATCCTGTTGAAGCTGTTTTAAATTCAAAAAAAAAATTAAGAAAATATTTAATAATTTCAATCTTTATTGGAAGTTTAGGAGTATTTTTTACAGAAATTCAAACATTATATGGTAAAAGTCCACTAATTACTTGTTCTTTAAGAATAGATTTAACAAAAAGAGAATATATTCATTATTTTGGACCAGGCAAGGATGACCCAAATCCATCTGGTTATAAAAGTAATGATTTTAATAAAATAAAAGGAAGTTTGAAAATAGCTTCAATTTTACTTATATGTTGTATTCCTTTAGGAAATATTGGTCTTGCAATATATCATAGTATTAAAATATATAGTAGCCCTGAATTTGAAAATGATTATGAAAATAAAAAATTTTTGAAAAGTTATGCTAAATTTATTATAACATATCTTATTTCTTCATTGTTATTTTTTTCTTTATATATTTTTGATTTAGCATTTAAAATTAAAGATGATGAACATTATATTTTACAAAATTACTTTTTTATAGTTTCATTAATATTCTGTTTGACTCCATGTATAGTTGGATTAATTAGAATTTTTTCAACAAATTCTTTAAGAAGATTTATGCTTATTTGTAGTGAAAGAAATCCTAAGAATGAACAGCTTTTAAATCCAGATGAATATGGAAATTTTGAATCAAAATCAGTTTCAAAGTTTGTTTTAAATATATATCTTTCAATATGTTATTGTCTGAATCAAAAAAAAGGAGATATAATAAAAGAAAAAGAAGATTTGAAGCCTAAAAATGCTTCAGAGACAATAGAATATAAAATATCAAATCAAGATTTTAAAGAAAATGGATTAGAAAATGAAATAAAAAATAGAAAAGATATTGATTTAAAATGTGTTGAATTTGCTTCTGGAATTTTTAAACATTTAAGAAAAATTGATGGAATTGATGATGAAAAAATGAAAGAATCATTTTTACCAACAAAGAATGTTGAAGGAATAAAAGAAAGTGAAGGAAGAGGAGGAAGTTTTTTTATAAATACAGATGATAAAAAATATATTATAAAAACAATATGTTATGAAGAATTAGAATTAATAAGAAAAAATTTTATTCAAAGTTTAGCAGAACATTTATGGGATAATAAAAATTCTTTAATTGGAAGAATTTATGGAGTTTATAAAATTGTAACTAGTTCTGGTTTATTTAATGAAGATGAAATTATTTTTATTGTTATGAAAAATGTTTTTGGTATTTTTGATAATAATGTTGTAAGAAAATATGATTTAAAAGGAAGTAAAAAAGATAGAAAAGTATTAAAAGATGGAATTGATACTGGAAATAAACAAGTTTTAAAAGATCTTGATTTTGAAAAATTAGAAAAATGTTTACTTTTAACAAGAAGAGATTCAAAAAGATTTCTTGATAATGTTTTGAAAGATTCTGATTTTTTTTGTAAATTAGGAATTATGGATTATTCTTTATTAGTTATTAAATTAGAAATAAATGAAGATGAAATGGAATTTATTTTTGGAAAAGAACATAAAATTTATATTGAAAGAGAAAAAGAAGAAATAAATAAAAATATAGAAGATACTACTATTGAAGTTAATGATACTGAAGAATTTAATTACAAAAACGAATATAAAGGTAATATTAGATTTCTAGATAATGATTTTATTCCTTTGAAAAAATATTTTTTTGCAAGTTTAAATCCAAAATATATGTATATTATTTCAATTATAGATTTTCTTCAATTATATAATTTAAGGAAAAATCTTGAAACTAAATTTAAAAAAATGCAAGCCCAAATTGAAGAAATTTCTAGTGTTCCTCCTGGTCAATATCAACAAAGATATTTTGATTTCTGTAAAACTATTACTAATAAAGATTTAATTATTGATAAAATCAATGAAGAAAACTTATAGGAAATACTCTGAGAAGTAAAATTATTTATATTAGATATTAAAATCATAAAATAAACTTTTGAAAAATATTTTACTTTTTTTTCATAAAATAAATAATCTAAAAAGAAGTTAAAAAGAAATTAAAATGAAACACAATTAACTTTAAGAATTTTTACTAAACTAACTTAGAATAACTATTTATTCTTCATAATAATGAAGAGTAGATTGTAAATTAGGAGTGAGTCCTAAATAAGTTAAATCATCAGTTCTAGAATAACTACAAGATTGAGTATAAGACCAAGACCAACCATTTTCATGATAAGCTTGGAATACATGACAAACAGGAATTTTTCCTCCAAAAATACTCCAAGTAGCATCTAAAGGAACCCATTTATTATTTATTTTAGCAATAGTCCATGCATGTCTAGCACTACCTGGATAAGGTAATTTATTTTTAGAATTAAAAGCAAAACCAGAAGTATAAACAGCATCAATACCAACACTTTGTAATAAAGCATTGTATAATCTTGTGAAATGTTCACAAACTCCAACTAATCCATTTAAAATTTCATCAACTGTTAATTGTCTTCCAGAATAACTAATATCATAATTCATATTATTATATACCCATCTTCCTAAAACTACATGAGTTGGAGCACCAGTTGTATCAGCAGCTAAAATTTCTTGTGCTTTACTTCTTGTTGCATCAGTCGCTGTTGAAGGTGGAATATTTGATAAAGTGAAATTCCAATCTCCTAGAACTTCATTATTGAAAGTAGGATCAATTTGATAATATGTTTCATATCCAGTTGTAGTTTGAGTAAAAACAAATTTATCATTTTCTATTTTAATATTATTTCCATCAATATAATTAACATTGTTATTTTCAATAGCATAATTAGAGAAAGAATTACTTCCTCCTAAGTAAGCTAAAGGAGTAGTAATTGTTGTTTTAAAAGTTCCTTGAGTAGAAGTCCTTGTTAAACTTAATTTTTGATGAGCACTCCAATAAGCTTTTTTAGCACCAACAATAGCAAAATCATTGACACCACCAGTTGGAACAGTACCACTCCAACTTAAAGAATTTTCATTCTCAGTAAAAACACCATTTTTACTTCCCAGTAATTCAACATCACTATCAGTAACAACTGTAATTGAACCAGGATAACCAACACCAAAATTTAATGAAATATATTCAAATCTATATAATTCAAAAAGAGCTGTATTTGTTATTGAAAATTTCAAAATAATATTAAGTTCTTGATTGTTAAATAATTTGAAACTAAAAGTAAATTGACTTCCACTTTGAGTACATGTTGCATCATTATTTGAAAAAGTTACACTTTGAAGTGTGTAAGTTCCTGTTTTTCCATAATAAATAGAAAATGATGTATAATATGAATTTGATGGTAAATTTGAGGCTTTTAAAGTAAATGAATATTCATTTTCTTCTCCATCAATTTTTAATTTTGTTTTAAGGTTAGAATTTATTATTCCAAGTGATGATGTTCCTTGTAAAAGAGGTTCATTTATTGTATACATTGAAAATGTTGGTAAAGGAGTTTCAATTATGGGTCTTACTTCAAAAGATGAAGAGAGTAATACAAGAAGAATTAAAGAAGTAATTGACATTTTGTTTTTAGATTTATTATTTTTTTTTAATTTTTCTAATTTATTTATTTTTTTTTAATTTTTTAATTAAATCATGTTATTTTATTTTGAGATTGTTTATTTAAATTCAAAATATTTGACAAATAAATTATAATTCATTTACATTAATTGTAAATATTAAATAAAAAAATAATTAAATAAAAATATATTTGATTTACATAAATTGAAATTAATAATTTAATAAATTAAAAAAATAAAATTATTTAATTTAGATTGTAATAATAAGAATTATTAAATAATTCACGGTAATAATCATTACAAATTTTGTTTTTATTGAACAATAAGTTAAACAATAATAAACTAAATATTAAAAATGTTAAAATAAAAGCATTGAAGTTTAATCTAAAAAAATTATCTAGTAAAAATAAAAATAAAATATGATTTATTTGATTCAAAGAAATATAATTTTGTTAAAACTAAATAATTTTCTTTTTGCAATATATTTTATTCTAAGAAATAATTGATAATAAAAAAAAACAAAATAACTTATAAAAAAAAAATTAATTTGTTACATCATATCATTATAATCAGTCCTAAAAAAAAAAAACATAAATGTCTGAAGAAAAAAAAATATTAAGTTGGGACGAAGCCTATGCTAAAGCAAACATTTTTGTAGAAAAATTAACAATAGAAGAAAAAATAAGTTTAATGTTTGGTTTAAACAACATGATATTATTTGAATCAATTAATACTGGACAAATAGAACCATTTAAAAATTCAAATGGAGCAATTTTTAATGGAATGATATTTGATGATTCACCATCAGGGGTTCGTTTCGCAGAAGGAACATCAATGTCATGGCAAGCAGGAATAAACACAGCAGCAACATTTGATAAAAAATTAATATATGAAGTTGGTAAAGCTCAAGGAAAAGAATTTCATGATAAAGGAATTAATGTTGCATTAGGTCCATGTATGAATATTTTAAGAACTCCTCAAAGTGGAAGAGTTTTTGAAGCTTTTGGTGAAGATCCTCATTTATCTGGAATGTGTGCTGCTAATTTTATTAAAGGAATGCAAGATAGTGGTGTCATTGCAGATGCTAAACATTTTGTTTGTAATGAAATTGAAACTTATAGAAGATGTTCTAGTTCTAATATTGATGACAGAACTTTATTTGAAATATATATAAGACCTTTTTATCGAGCTGTTGTTGATGGTGAAGTAGGATCAGTTATGTGTTCTTATAATGCTATTAATGGAACTTATGCTTTTAAAAATAAAAAAATATTACAAGAAATTTTAAAAGATAAACTTGGTTTCAGAGGATTTATTGTTAGTGATTGGTGGGCTGTTTATGACGAAGACCCAGAAGGAATTAATAGTGGTTTAGATATAAATATGCCAGGAGGTGCTCATGAAGGTGCTCAATATATGGGAAAAAAAGGTAGTTTTTGGAGAAACTTACCTGAATATGTTAAAGAAGGAAAAGTATCTGTTGCTAGAGTCACTGATGCTGCTACAAGAATCATTGCTACTATGTATAAAATGAATCAAATGGAAAATTTTCCTCCTTTAAATATGAAATTAGAAACTAAGACAGAAGAAAATAAAAAATTACAAAGAAAAGCAGCAGCAATGAGTAATATTTTATTACAAAATAAAGATGATATTCTCCCTATTAAAAATGTGAAAAAAATAGCAATAGTAGGAATGGATGCTTTTCCAAGGGAAGCAAATGGAGAAAAAGATATGAATGGAGTTAGTTCAGAAAGAAAATATTATACAGGACATGTTCCAATAGGATATGGTTCAGGAACAACAACATTTGGATATTTAATAACTCCTTTAGAAGGAATAACAGAAAGAGCAAAAAAAGATAATATAGAAGTAGTATCATATGGAAAATTAACAGAAAAAGGAGAAGAAGAAACAGAAGGTGCAGTAAATATATCAAAAGATGTAGATTTAGTAATAATATGTGTTCAAGCAATATCAGGAGAAGAATATTTATCAAGTGAAAATACAATAGGAGATAGATTAGATTTAGATTTATGGCATAATGGAAATAAATTAATTGAAGAAGTGGCAAAAGTAAATAAAAATACAGTAGTAGTAATAAATGCTCCATCAGCTGTAAATGTCCCTTGGAAAGATAAAGTAAAAGGAATAATTATGTCAGGTTTTGGAGGAAATGAATCAGGGAATGGATTAGCTGATGTTTTATTTGGTGATGTTAATCCTTGTGGTCATTTACCTTATGTTTGGGGTAAAATGGAAGATTATCCAATTCAAATTAAATTCTTAGATAATTTAAGTTATGTAAGTGAAGAAGAAGCAAAAAAATATGCTCCTAATGATATTAAAGATGCTGATTTTGAAGAATTTAAAAGAGTTTATCCAGGTCCTGAGTATGAGGAAAAATTAAGATCAATACCAAATAGTCCATTATATTTAGGAGGTCCTAAAACATGGTTAGATATTTATAGATATCAAGGAAGTAGAAATTTAGAACAATATGATTATAAAGAAGGAATTTATGTTGGTCAAAGATGGTTTGATAAAAAAGGAATTAAACCTATTTTTCCTTTTGGTTTTGGATTATCTTATACTCAATTTCAATTTTCTGATTTAAAAACTAAAATGTGTGAAAAAGGATTAGAAGCAAAATTAAAAATTAAAAATATTGGAAAATTTGATGGACATGCTACTCCTCTTTTATTCTTAAGATTCCCAGAAGAAGTTAAAGATTATCCAATTAGATTATTTAAAGGATTTGAAAAAATGTTTGTTAAAGTTAATGAAGAAGTTGAATGTGTTATTAATGTTGATGAGTATGGATTAAGTTATTATAGTGTTGAATTAGGAAATTATGTTAGACCTAAAAAAGGAGAATTTACTGTTTATATTGGTTTCAGTGCTGCTCTTGAAGATATTAAATTAACTGCTTCAGTTAATGCTTCTTATTAATTTAATAATTATTATTAATTTTTTTTAATTATTTAAAAAAAATTTAGGGTTTATTTTTTAAAATTATTTTTTATTATATTTGAATTTGCTGAAATTGGTTGTTGATATGTTTTTGAATGTTTTATTTGTATTTTTGCTCTACAAAATGGACATTCTTTTTTTTTATCTAACCATTTATCTAAACATATAAAATGGAATATGTGTCTACATTTTAATCTTGATATTTCTTCATTTATATCTATATTACATAAACAAATCGGACATTGTGCATTTTTTAATCCAATTTTATTTAAAAATTCTTCAGACATTATTTCTTTTTTTAAAGTAATTTGTTTTCTTATTTTTACTTCATTTAAATTATCTTTATTTAAATTTTTTGCTCTTATACTTGTTTCTTTTGGTTGATATTCATCTAAAAATACATTATATCTATTATTATTTATATTTTCTTCTCCAAAATAATTATTATTATTATTTTTGGAAAGTTCTCTTTTAAATTTTGTATTATTTAATTTTACTCTATTATTTAAAGCCTTTGCTCTATTTTGTGGATTTGAATAAAATTCATCAAATGGATCTAATTCATCAACTATAAAATTGATTTCTTCAGCTGGATTCACTTTTTCTTCTTCATTAATATTTTCATATTCAGAACTATCAATTAATTGATTTAAAGGAATTGGAATTTTTTTTTCCATGATTAATCAAAATTTTATTTTAAATAATATATATTATGTTTTTATAAATATTTAAAAATTTAAATATATCAGGTCAACTAAATTAAATCTTTATTATATTTATTTAATTTATTAATTTTAAATTAAAAATGGAAGAAAATATTTTAAATGGAGCAGAGTATATTTTAAATGCAATAAATAATATTTCAAATTATCAAGATTTTCAACAATATAAACCCGAAATTTTAAAAGCAATAATTGATATAAAAGAATCAATTATGATATCTTTAAAAGAAAAACAACAAAATTATCCTTATGATCCAAATTTTTTTCCTCAAAATAATTCAAATTTAAATCAAAACTATAATAAAAATTATAGTATAAGTAATACTTTAGGTTTAAGATATAATTATGATGCATATTTAAATACGGATTCATTAAAAAATAGTTTAACAAATACAATAAATGAAAATGATACTCCTCAAAATTATGAATTTCAAAATATGAATTTTGATAATGAACAAAATTATCAAATAGAAAATGTTCCTAATAATATTATAACTAGTATGTCTTTACCACAAAATTATCAATCGATTCAAAATTATGTTGAACCAAATATCAATAATAATAATCAAAATTTAATGAATATCCAAAATCAAAATTATAATTTTAATAATCAAGATAATAATTTCGTTAATAACAATGAAAATAACATTGAAAAACAAGATAAAAAAAAACAAGTTTCAAAAGTAGCTGATTTAATAATGAAAATAAATAATGATGATGGAATTTATGAAATATTATCTAAATTATTTGGAGAAGATTTAATAGATAAATTATTATCTCGAAAAGATGAGAAATTTATTTTAGGAGTAGAAGAAGCAATAAAAGAAATAGAAGAATTAAGAAGAAAAGATGAAGAAGCTGAAAAAAATATAAAAACAAATAATACAAATATAAACAATACAAGTCCATTATTTTATGAAACAGGAGATAATATAAATAATATGAAATCAAATAATAACACAATAGATAATAATAAATATAATATAAATCAAAAAAAATCATATGCTGATGAATTATTAATGAAACATGGATTATTAAATCCAAATTCTTTAAGTCCATTATTAACTAATAAAAGTATAAAAATTCCAAAAATAATTAAAACAGAAAATGAAAAAAAAAATGAACCATATAAAGAATTTAGTTTTGAAAATTCATTAAGAGTAGGAATAAAAAAAAGAAAAAGTAATGTTATTAGAAGTAATAGTAGTCATATTAGTAATAGTTGTAAAAAATTTAATAATTATACTTCAGGTTATGGTCATTATTTTGATGAATCTTTACAAAATGGAGGAAAAAGTAAATTATCTTCAGTTAAACAAAGTAAACTTTCTAGTTCTAAAAGAAATATTAAAGGAAATGAATAAGAATTAATTTTTTTTAATTTAAAAAATATTTTTTCAAAGTTTTTTATTATTTATTAAATTTACAAATACTTATCTTTATATCCTATATTAAAAGATTTCCCAAACTTCGTAAATATATATATTCACCAAAAGTGTAACCTTTAAATTTAATAAATATATTTAAACTTTTTATAAAATTTACCTAATTCTCCATACATTTTCTAGCAAAGTCTGAACTAAATTGATATGCAGCATATTTATATAATTGTAACCATCTTTGATTATCTTTAATAAAACCATTCACTTGTTCAGGTTCTACTAAAATACCTTGAATTAATTCAATATCATCATTTTTAGGATTATATATATCTATGGTATTTTTATGAACTAATAAATTATAAGCAAATCTTTCTTTAAAATATTCATGATAAATAGGAACATTTTCTTCAAAAGCTTTTCTAAAAATATAATGTAAAATATTTATAATAAAATTAAAATTATGAATTATATTTTTCTGTATAAACAAAACATCTTCATTTTGATTACTATTATTATTATTATTATTAAATAACATTATTTTCGGCATGGTATTTTCACCATTATTATTATTTGGGACATCACCCCAAAATTGATTATTTTTTCTATTTTTAATATATGCAAAATTATCTTCATCATTTCCAGATAAATATTTATATAAATATAAATCCTCCATTCCTGGAGTCTTCCCAACAATATAATTTACATTATCATTTCTTGGAATATTAGCAATATAATGACTATTAGGTTTTAAATCTCCATAAGTATCATTTGGATTAGTTAAACCAAATCTACTATTTTTAAATTGAGGACTAGGATTATTTTGTTCAATAGGATATTTAAGAGAAGATTTTTTTGGTTTTAAATTACTATTATATATATAATTACCATCATTAGTATCATATGGATCAGAATTAAACATAACAGAACTTTTTTTTTTTGTTGGAACTAGTCTATAACCATCATCATAATTAGCATAAAAAGGAGAATTTTTTATATCTCTTTTTTTATTATTATCATTTGGAGGAAGAGTTTTAAATTGACCATTATCATAATCATCATAATCATAATCTACATCATCATTATCATCATAATTTCTCTTATTATTTTTTTTAACTGGAACATAATCATAATCATCTTCATAATCATCATCATAATATTCATTATCATTATAATCATCATCATCATTATTTCTTCCTTTTGTTTTCTTTTTACTTTTTTTTGGATATTCATCATCATAATCATCTTCTAATTCTTCTTCTTCATTTCTACTTTTTTTCTTTTTATTTTTCTTTTTTTTTTTCTTTGGTAATTCATCTTCTTCTTCATCATCATAATTATCATCTTCATCTTCATAATCTTCTTCTTTTTTCTTCTTTTTCTTTTTATCTTTATTTTTCTTTTTCTTATCATCTTTTTTATTATAATTATCATTATTTCCTTGTTTTCTACTTAATCTAATAACATCAGGATTTTTAAAAGTTGTTTTTGTTTTTTGTTGTTCATTATCATTTTCTACTTTTTTATATTGAATAACTGAAGTTGCTAGTTTCTGAGTTTTTGTTTTTCTCATTTCATTGTCATCTATTGCATCATCATCTTCACTTAAATCTTCTTTAATATTTTTTGAACTTTTTTTTGGTGGTGCTGCTGCAGGAACTTCTTTATTTCTCCTTAATTTTATTTTCTTCTTTGGAGATAAATCTTTTCTTATTTTATCAACTTCTTCTTGTGTTACTTTATCATTCATTTGATTTGAAATTGATTTTGAAACTTCATTATTATTTTTATTATTATTAATATTATTATTATTATTAATATTATTATTATTATTATTAGTATTATTATAATTATTATTATAATAATTATTATTAGAATTATTAGAATTTGAAACCATATTTGAACTTGAAGTTGATTTTCTATTATCTTGATTATTAGAACCATAATTTAAACTTGGAAAATAAATATGATAATTTCTTAAAACATCAATAAGTAAAATCCTTTCTAATATTATCATTCCAACTAATAAAGATTGTCTTTGAATATTCATATTTCTTAATTTGATTTTTGTATCAAATTCTAATCTATTAAATTCAAATGTAGTTAATAATCCATAAGGTAATCTTACATCTTCTGAAATATAACTTCTAATTATTTTTTTTATTTTACTTGGAATATCAGTTTTTTTTGCAAAAGTTCCAGTTAAATCTGCAAAAAATCGATGAATAAAACCTTTAATTAAAAAAACCGAAGTTTTATATTTTTCTTTATCATCTGTATTATAAACTATATATTGTTTAAAATTTTCATAACAAAAAGTTTCTAAATTTGCCATTGATGGTAATAAAAAAGATCTTATATCAATTAAATTTTGTTTTAAAGCTTGAACAGTTACAAATTTATTAGTTTTCATTTGTTTACTACTTGAAGAAAATTTTTTAATTGAATTATAAAGTTGAATCATATAAACACCATATTTCAATTTTTTCCAATTCTTTCTTCTTTTTTTTTTCTCATTATAATTAGGATCATTTACAGGATAAACATTTCTATTATACATTACAACAGAATTATTTGTTGAATTAGTTTTTTTTCTTGGAAGATTATTTATAATTTGAGAACCAATTGGAACAAAACTATTAATTTCATTTACAGGAATATAACCATCTTTAGGTAATCTAACAATATTATTATCTGTGTTATTTAATTGAGTATAACTTTGTGCCTGACGAGGTGTTAATCTTCTATAAATATCACCATCTTTTCTAAATAATTGATTTTTTGAATTATTTGTATAATGACTTAAATTTGTATATGAATTCTTTGGATTCTGAGATAATATATTTTGAGATTGACTTAATGAACTTTTTGATAAGGAAAGACGATTTGAAATGTGTTCTGACATTTTAATTTGTTCTTAAAAATATTAATAAAAAAATCTTTAATTGATAATTATTTTTTTTTTTAACAAATTATTTTATTTTTTACAAAATTTTATTTTTTATTTATATTTTTGTTTGTATTATTGATTTTTTAATTATCTTTTATTTTTAATTAAATAAATTTGATTATATATTTATTTCAAATATTATTATATTAACTTTCTTAAATGAAAAACAAATTTCCAAAGTTTCTATTATATATTGTTACAAAAAATAATAAATTGTTAATTTATGTTAACAATAATCTATATAAAAAATTAAGATAATTCAAATCCAATAAATTCAAAGATAATTCATTTACAAAATTAATCTTATTTTCAAAAACTAAAAATATTAAAAAATTAAAATTCATTAACCCAATTTTTATCATATTCAATATCTTCATCTTCATAAGAACTTAAAACCAATTGATTTCGTTTTTCTTTTTCTTTTTCCGGTTTTAAATAATCAATATATTTATCATCAAATCCTGAAAAATTATTAATTACAGGAATTTTAGGAATATAAGGAGGAGTCATATGAAAATCAATTAATTCTCCCCAATTAAAATCTTGAAAAAAAGGATGTTTTTTAGCATTTTCAAAACTACAAATTCTTCTATTAACATTTTTAATAAGTAAATTTAAAATAAAAGAATTAACAATAGCATTACCATTTGAAGGTAAAGAAATTTCTTTTTGTAAAACTTCTTTATAAACTTCCATAGGATCATTTGCATTATTACCAAAAGGATAATAATTATAATATATTTCATGAGTAATAATTCCAACAGACCAATAATCACAACTAAATGAATATCCTTTTCCTAATAAAACTTCAGGTGCAATATAATGAGGAGTTCCTGTTATTGTTGATGTAAAATCTTTTATTTTTATTGCAGTTCCAAAATCAATTAATTTTAAATATCCTTTATAATCTATCATTATATTATCTGGCTTTAAATCTCTATGAATTATATTTTTCGAATTTAAGTAATTTAATATTATAAATAGAAAAGATATATAAAATTTGGTTTCTGTTTTATTTAAAAATTTTTCTCTTGGTTTATTCTCTAAATATTTTCCTAATACTTCTCCATTTATAAATTCAGTTAAATAAAAAACATTATCATCATTTTTAAATGTTCTTACTAATTTCATTATAAAAGGATGATCTATTGTTAATAAAACTTTTTTTTCTTCTAAAAAATATTTTATTAATATTTTTTGTCTTTCAGCAGCTGTTCTTGAAACAGCTTTAATAGCATAAAAACTTTTATTATTATGTACTAAACTAACACTTCCAAATTTTCCTTCACCTAATTTTTTACAAAAAATGAAATCATTTAAAGTCATATTAAAATTATCTTGTAATTCTATTTTTTTCTTTAAATAATCTAACATTTTTTTATCCATAATTTCATCAAAACTTTTTTTTGTTAAAATATATAATGTACATTTAATGTCTGCTTTTACTGTTGCTGAACGAGGTTCATTACTTAATAAAGCTAATTCTCCAAAACAAATCCCCTCTCCCATTTCTCTTATAATTTTATCATTTTTTATAACACTTAATTTTCCTTTTTTTATTAAATAAAATTTATCTCCTATTTCTCCTTCTTTAAATATATAATCTCCTGATTTATATTTTTCTTTTGTCATTAATGAACATATATCCATTAATTTTTGTTCTGATGTATTCCTAAAAAAATCATTTTTTTTTAAATATTGAAGTAATGAAAAAAATGACAGAGTCTTTGTCTTTTTTAGTTGATGTTTTTTTTCTTTTGGTTGAATTATTTCATTTAATTGATTAGTATTATTTGATTTACAATTATCTAAAATTTTAATTATTGTATTCCAACTTATTTCTATTAATCTAACTTCTTCCTGAGCAATTAAATCAAATTTTAATTTATAATTTGATTTAATAAAATCTTCTCCATATAATTGACTTCTTTTTCCTAAAATAGTAACATTATCTTTTTCTTTTGATACAATATTTCCACATATTATAGTATATAATTTTTTTTTATTTTCATCAAAATTTTCCTTTTCCAAAATATATTCTCCATTTTTATATAATTTAATAATTGATTGTTTGAAAATAACATCAGAATAAAAATCAGTAGAAAAAATAGTTAAATATTTACTCATTTTAAAGCTTTCTTTTAAAATAGATTTTAAAATAATATTTTTATAATCATTCCCAAAAGTTTCAATTAACAAATTATTAGTAATTTTATAACAATTAACTTTATTTTTGGCATTACAAGAAAGAGATCTTGGAATATCAAATAAAATTGCATATTCACCAAAAAATTCTTTAGCTTTAATAACTCTAATAACTTTACCTTCAATTTCACAATTCACTTCTCCACTTTTTATAATATATAAAGAATCACCTAAATCACCTTTTTTAAATATATTTTGATTTATATCATAAATACAATTAAACATTGAGGAAGCTAAAAAATTTAATTTAATATTATCCATTGATTCAAATATTGGAACTAATGATATAAATTGTAATCTTTCTTTTAATTCATTTTTATTTATTGAATTTACTATTTCTCTAAATATTTTTCCATCTAATTGATATAAAATCGTATATTCTAAAGTTTTTATTGTTTCTGTTCTTTTTTTTCTTTCAATTAAAGCAAGTTCTCCAAATGTTTCTCCTTTTTTTAATATTTTTTTCCTTGAAATATTTGAAGAAAAAGATTCAACAGAACCCTTTTTTATTATATAAAAAAATTCTCCTTTATCTCCTTCATGAAATATTATTGAATTAGGATTAAATTTTATAATTTCAATTTTTTTTAATAATAAATTTATTATATTTGGAGATTTGTCTTTAAATAAATAATGATTTGTCAATGATTTTTTTATTTTTTCTTTTTGTTTTAATGTTAATTCTATTATATTTTGATTTATATCTGTTTCAAAATTTGTTGAAAAATTATTTCTTAGAGGAGAATTATTTGATTCATTTCTTTTTTCATTATTTTCAATTATTCTATTATTATTTTTATAAAAATTTTTTTTTGTATTTTTATGATTTATTTTATTTTTATTTAGTATATCATAATTATTTTCTTCTTCTACATTTTCATTATTTTCTGAACTAAAATTTTTTTTAATTATTATATCTTCTATATCGATTTTTAAAAATTAATTCTTACTTTTATGAGATATACAACCCATTTAAATTTACAATTAATTATTTAAAATAATTTATTAATAATATGAAATAGTAAATTAAAATTTAAAATAAAAAAAATTAAGTTAATTCTTGAGTAAAAGAATTAGAATTTGTTTGACTAGATAAACTATATAAATCAGTGTCTATTTCCATTTGTGCATTTATTTTTCCTCTATCAATTATTCTTTTTTTTGTATTTATTCCCATTCCACAAAAATTGAAAATAATAATTTCACAAAAAATCATAATTGAAATAGAACATCCAATTAAATGAATAATATATTTTATATTACCAATATTAAACATTCCTCCTACTTCAATTGAAATTATATAATAAAATGGAGAAAAATAATAAATTAATAAAGTATTAAAAATATGGAAAACACAATGACTGATAAAAATATAAAATTGTTTATCATAATTTTTCTTTTCTAATTCAAAATAATTATTATTTATTTTAACAGAAGGATGAATTTTTACATCATATATATTATTCTTTTGACATATATATTGAATAATTGTTTTTAAAAGTAAAACAAATGTTTTAATAAAGGAAATTGTAAAAGGACTTACATATTGATTTTGCATCATATATTTAATTAAAAATAAAACCAAACCTTCACTAATATAATAAGTTAAGGAAAAAATCTTCTTTGGATAATAAATTACATTTTTTTTATACTTTGGATGATATGTATTAAAAATAAAAAGAAATATCACAGAGATAAAATGATGTAAAAAAATTTTATTTTTCATTATAAAAAAATCGAAAATTATCATTGGAAGAATGGAATAAATTTGATAAATTAAATATGTATTTCCTTCAATATATTTAATGAGGAAGAGTAATAATTCTAAAAAAGAATAAATGAGAAAAATTATAAAATAATTAAAGAATTTTTCCTGTTTGGTTTTTAAATCTTTAACTTTTTGATATTTCCTCTCACTTATAATAAGTTGATTAGATTCTCTAAATTCTTCAAGTTTAATATATTTCTCCCCTTCACTTGAGATATTTGTAATAAACAATAAGATTAAAGAAAGAATTGTTGAAATTAAATGAGCTAAATCTACTGTATATATATTCTTAGAAGAGGTATATTCAAAAATAACAAAACTACATAAAATAGTTATAATTAAAAAGCAATGCTTAATATTAATATCTAATTCAATTAGAAATTTAAATTTTCGCATATTATTCTTTGATAATTAAAAAATAAAATAAAATTAAAAAAAATCATATAAAACAATTAAAGATGAGTTATATGGAAGTCTATAATAATCAATATATTCCAAAAAATAATACAAAAAATTATAATACAAATATTCAAATTTCCCAAAGTCAAAATAGTAATATATCATTTTATCCAAATCAAAATAATGATCAAATAAATAATTCAAATCAAAATAATAAACAATCTATTTATATTCCAAAATATCAAACATATAATTATGAAGAAATGAATAAAGAATCTCAAATTGAATATGATAAGAGTCAATATACTTTAAATCAAAATCCATATTTAAAATATCAACATAAAGAATTAAGACCAACTTTAATTAATTTAGAAAATATAGATTGGAGGAATCATTCAATGAGAATAACATCTCCTCATTCTTTACATATTATGAGAGAAAATAATATTGAAATAGAAGAATTATATTTATATGATTTTTTTGAATATAGAGAAATGCATCCTGAAATAATTCCATTAAATTTAGATATTCAAAAATCACATTATTATAATGATTTAAATATAAGAGAAGAAAAATTGAGATTATTAATTAAAGCAAGAAGAGATTTATTATATACAGAAGAAACAAAAACTTCTTTAGAAGATGAATTTAATAATAAAGAAAATGAAGAAGATAAATTAAAAAAAATAAGAAGAGAAAAATTAAAAAAGAAAAATGAAAATGAATTAGAAAGAGTAAAAGAAAAAGAAAAAAAAGAATTATTAAATATGTTAGAAAATCAAGTAAGAAGAGCATTTATAGAGAAGCAAAATTTATTAAAAATGAGATTAAATGAAGATAAAGAAATGGATAAAAAAGAAATAGAAATTCAAAAAAGGAAAGCACAAGAAAAATATAATGAATATTTAAAAAAACAAAGAGAATTAAAAGAAAAAAGAGCAGCAGAAGAACAAAAAAGAATTTATGATGAATATTATAAAAAAGAACAACAAAAAAGAAAAGAACAAGAATTAAAAGAAATGGAAAATAAAAAAAAAGCAGAAGAAAGAGAAAAAAAAAGATTAAGAAAAGCAGAAGAATTTAAATTAAAAACTGAAGAAATAGAAAAAAAAAGAATACAAAAAATAAATGATAGAGAAGAAGAAATGTTAAGAAAGGAAAATAATAGAAAAATAATGATGGAAATTCAAAGAGAAAATCAGTATAAATTAAATCAAAAAAAAAAAGAAGAACATGATAAATTAATGGAACAAACAAAATTAAAAGGAGAAAATGAATTAGAAAGAAGAAAGAATGAAATATTATATAAACAAAATGAAATAGAAAAAAGAAGACAAATACAAGAACAAATAAAAAATGAACAACAAAAAAAGAAAATAGAAGAAGCAAGAAGAATAGATAAAAGACATGCAGAAATATTAGAATTAAATCAATATAAACAAGAAGAAAAAATAAATGAATATTATAGAAAACAAAATGAATTAGAAGAACAAAAAAAAATAAGAGATATAATGAAACAACAACAAAATGAAGCTTTAAAACAATATTATATAAATAAAGAAAAAAAAAGAAATGAAGTAAAAGAAATGAATGAATATTTAAGAAATCAGAAAGCAAATGATATTTTAGAACAAATTAATGAAAATAATGAAAGATTCAATCAATTTTTACAAAATAAAAATGAAAATTATGATAGAATGAAACAAAAAAATGATTTAACTAATATTGAAAAAAATTTGAATATTAAAAGAATGGAACAACAAAAACAATTTATTAGAGAAAATTTAGATGAAGAAATAAAAGAAAGAGAAAAAAGAATTATGGAAAATAAAAAAAAGAAATTGGAGGAACAAGAAGAAAAAAAAAGAATGAACAAAGAAAAAGAAAAAAAGAAAGAAATGATCAAAAAACAATTTGAAGATTTAACTAAGAAAAATAATAAAAATATTGATATTGAAAAAATAAAAAAATTATTTCCAGAAGATGAAAAATTACATAAACATTTAGATGATATAAAAAAGGAATATGATGAAAGAAAAAAGAAAAGAATAGATAATTTTAACAAAAACAGAACTTTATCAAGATTAAATACAGGAAAAAATAGTAAAATTTCAAATTCAAATTATAATATTTCAAATAATGATAATAATGAAATAAATGATGAAAATGAAGATGAAAAAATAAAATTACAAAGTAAAAAAAGAGCAAAATCTTCAATGAAAACAACAAATAAAAAAAATAATAATAATAATTTAAATAATAATGAAATTATTTTACCTGAATATCCAACAATTAATAAAAAAGAAAAATTAACTGAAGTTAAAATTAAATTTTTAGTGGAAAATTATAAGAAGAAATTAATGAAAGATTTTTTAAATTTATGTGAAAAAGAAAAAAAAGCTAATGAAGAAAGAGATAAAGAATTTAATGAAATTGATAATGAAAAAGAAAAAAAGAGATTAGCTAAAATTTTAGCAATGGAAAGAGCTCAATCAAGTGATAAAATAGGTCAATATAATAAATTAATTGATGATAAAATAAATGAATATGAAAATAAATTAAATGAAAGATTGCAAATTCAAAATCAAAAGAAATAATAATTTTTTTTTATTTACAAATTTTATTAAAATAAATATTATTTAACAGTGTTTTTTTCTATTAATTGTTTTAAATTCTAAAAAAATTTTTTAAATGACATTTATGGAGTTTTAATCTTCTTTTTAATATTTAAATTATTCAATCATTATTATTCAAAAAGGAAAATTTATATTTGGTTATTTTTTTTTAATTAAGAAAAAACTTAATGAAGAATTAATAATTTCAAGGACAAATATTGGAATTAAGTCAAAATAAGGATTTAAAGAAAATAACTAAGAATTGAATATTAGATAATTTAATTCTATTTATATATTCTGTTTTATATAGTTAAAGAGAGTTATATTTAGTATTCAAATTATTGTTATTATTTTAATGATGTTATTCTTATTTTTTATTATTTTATTTAATTTTTTTTTAAATATATTTATTTTAAGGTGTTGGATAAACAATTGAGAAATCCTTATATTATCATAATCAATATTAATTTTAAAATCTTTTTGACAATATAAATAATATTATAATATATTCATAAGTCAATTAAATTTTTTTTTGTAATAAAAGAATATCTAAATTTGTTTTCATAAATAATATTTTTTGTTATTTGATTTAAATTTTGGAACTAATTTTAAATGTATAAAATAAATTAAAGAAAGAATTAAAGAGAATTTATTATGAAATTATATCAAAAAAATTAATTTAAGAAATAAAAAAGAATATATATTAAAACATAAAAAATTAATATAGAGAAAATTTTCTCTCATTAAATTTAAAATTAATCTCAATAAATTAAATTATATAAAATAACATATAATATCAAAATTTAAAAAATTTAATAAAAAATTTTGTTCTTTAAAAAATGAAATGTAAACTTCCAATAGAATTTGATTGCAATCTCAAACATTTAATTATTATTGGAAATATAATAATAAATTATTTGTTATTTGAATCAAATAAAACAGTATATAATTTTTTAATAGGAAATATATTATGTTGTTTAATTTCTCTCATATTATATTTTATAACAAAAAACTATGAGAAAATGGAAAGTGTGAATAAAAAAATTTTTCAGTTGGAGAAAAATGAAAATGTAACACCAGTAAAAACAATTAATCAATTAATTAATGATTATTTAATTGTATTTTTAATTTATTTCATAAAAAATACTCTAGCTTTTGTGATACATTATTTAGATGAAGGAATATATTTAGCATGTCATAATTTTTGTTTATTTAGTATTATATTATTTTATCATTTTATAATGAAACAAAAACTTTATTTACATCATTTTATTTCCCTTTCATTTATGATATTTTTTATTTTCTTCCATCCATATTTTAAAAAAAGATTAATTTATGGGAATAAAAAAGGTTTTGGTATATTATATTATATGGTTGATGGAATTATAGGATGTTCAATGAAATATATGATGGAAAAAAGATATGTTAGTTTATATATAATTTCTTTCTTTAATTCTTTGACTCAAATTATATTAGAAATTGTTAAAATTCTTGTAAAAAATAAAAAAAATGGAAAACCATTTTTCCAACTTGCATATTATGAATTTTCTATGACTCTTTTAGATTTTAAATTTATGATAGGACAAACTATTAACCCTATCTTAGAAGCTATAATAATTAATTTTTTTTCTCCTTTCCATTATTTTATTTCTCAAGAAATTGGTAGTTTAAATGATTTTGATTTTAAAAGTAATTTTTATTTAATTGGAATTACAATTTCAGTTATGATATTTGTTGAAGTTCTTATAGTTAATTTCTGTGGTTTAAGTATAAATACAAAAAAAAAAATATCCGAAAGAGCAACATTAAACGCTGATATAAATCTTCAAATATCATTTCGAAATATAGACATGTCTATATCAGAATAAAAAAAGTAAAAATATTAAAGTAATTAATAAACTAAAATAATTATATAATAGAATAATTTAAAAAAACAAATATTTATTTTAAAAAATGATTTCCAAAAATATTTTTTCAGAAAAAATATATAAACTAGTATTTGTTCGTCATGGACAAACAACATGGAATATAATAAAAAGATATCAAGGATGGCAAGATGCATCATTAACAAAAAAAGGAATAGCAGAAGCACATTTAGCAGGTAAAAAATTAAAAGAAAATAATTTAAAATTTGATATATGTTATTCATCAATGTTAAAAAGAACAATAAAAACATGGTATGCAATATCAGATGTATTAAATCAAAATCATATTCCTCATATAAAAACATGGAGATTAAATGAAAAAAATTATGGTGATTTAGAAGGTTTAAGTAAAGAAGAAAGAGAAAAAAAATATGATAAAAATCAAATTAAAATTTGGAGATTTTCTTTTAATAAAAGTCCTCCTAAATTTCAAGAAAATGATATCAGAAATCCTATTTTTAATGAAAAATATAAAAATATTCCTCCAGATATTTTACCAAGAAGTGAAAGTTTAAAAAATACTTTACATAGAATTTTACCTTATTTTAATGATGTTATTTTAAAGGATGTTTTATTAGGAAAGAAAGTTATTGTTTGTCTTCATGGAGATATTTTAAGAAGTTTAAGAAAATATTTAGATAATATTTCTGATGAAAATATTGCTAAATTTAGAATTCCAAATGCTATTCCTTTAGTTTATGAATTTGATAAAAATTTACATGTTAAAAAACATTATTATTTAGCTTCTGATGAAGAAGTAAATAAAAAAATCCATGAGACTGAAGAAGGTTTAAATATTCTCATGTGATTTTTTTAAAAAGTATTTTAATTTAATCAATTAAATTTAATATTTATTTATTAGTAATTATTGAATATTTAAATTGTTACTTATTTAAAAAAAATTGATGCTTTTTTTGGAGAATATTTTAAAAAAGAAATTGAATAATCATTTTTTCTTTTATATATCAAATAATTATTTGATAAAAAAATTGTTGATATTTTTCCATAATTTTTATCTTGAAATTTCATTTCTATATTATATTGTTCTCCATCAGAAACTATTATTTGATTATAATTTTGAAAAATTAAATTTCCATTATTTAAAATTCCAAGACAATAAGAATAAAATGATGTTTGAATTTGCCAAGTCGATAAATTGAATACAATGTTCTCTAAAATTATTTTATTTGAATCTTTTAAATGAAATAAATTATTATATTTTTCAATAAAAATATATCTTTGTTTTTCAGCTTTCAAATCAATATTATATGAAATCAATACACTTTTATTAATATTATTATCTTCCATCAAACAAATAAAATTTTTTTCATCAATTAAACATATTTTTTTGAGGGAATAATAAATAATATCGTTATTTGCAATGTTAAAAATATTTTTAAAAATAATTTTTTTGTTTTCTAAAGAATAAAAACTCATCTCAAAATTGTTACGATATAACAATAAATTTCCATAATAATCTTCAAAATGTTGAAAAATAGAAAAAGAAGCAACTTCTTCAAACGTATAAGTAAGTTTATTTTTTGAAAATAATTTCAAATTATTTCCTATATAATCTTTTAAAAAAGCTAAAATATCCTCATTTGGCATTTGATGAATATAATTTAAATTATATAAAAAAGGAATAGTTAATATATTTGAAAAATCTGGTTTTCCTTTTAAAATTTTTATTTGAGAAGAATTATAACAAGCAATATTACCATCTTTTAAAAGAAGTAAAGAATAATTTTCTTTTAAATTAAAATGTAAAGGATTCTTCTTTATTAATTCTTGGTTTTTTTCTTTTATAACATTTCCTAATTTTGAAATATAATCATTTATTGTAGAGAAATTGTCTCTATAAGTATTATATTGATATGGAGAAACTATATTTAAAGATTTCAAATTAAGTAAATTTATTTGTTTTTCATAATAAAAAGATTCAAAAAAATTTTCTTTTGAATTTATAATTGTTTCATAAAAACCTAAAACTGCAAAATTATTTTGAGTAAAAGTTTCAAAAGATTTATTCAAGTCTTTTAATAAGTTTTCTAATTTTTCTTTAAAATCCATATACTGTTTTTCTTTTGTAGAATAAATTTTAAAAAACTTTTTTTTTTTGATTATATATTTGTTGAATAATATCATATTCTTTTCTTGTAATTTGAAAATTTTCAAAATTTATAACATTATGAAAATTATGATGATTTAAACATCTTCTACAAATATTTTCTTTACAAATAACACAATAACCACAAGTTTTTAGTTTAGGATGACATTTACATTTATTACAAATGTCTTCTAAATTAATTGAAGAATGTAAATTTCTTTTATGATGTAAAATATCTTTTTTATGCTTTTTATTACATGCATCACATAAAATTAAATTACATTCAACACATTTTATTAATTTTGTATAATTAAAATTAATTGAGCATTTAGAACATTTTACTTTGGTAAAAGCAGTTTTTATTCTATTTGAAAACTCAATTGGGGTTAATTTTAAATTTCCACAATAACAATTCCATTCAATAATATAATCATTTTCATTTAATTTTATAGATAAAATTGGAGTATAAAAACAATTTTGGCAAATAATTTTATTTGATTTATAAGCATATGAATCAATTAATTTTTTATATTTTTTTAATTTATTATTATCAAATTTATCTCCATATGAATCTGAATTTATTTCTGATTCATTCAAATTACTATTTACTTCTTCTTGTTCTTCTTGTTCTTGTTCTTCTTGTTCTTGTTCTTCTTGTTCTTGTTCTTCTTGTTCTTGTTCTTCTTGTTCTTGTTCTTCTTGTTCTTCTTGTTCTTCTTGTTCTTGTTCTTCTTGTTCTTGTTCTTCTTCAAATTCTTCTTCCGAAAATGAATTTTCTCTTCCTATCATATTACTCTATTTATATTTTATTTATAGTTAATTCTTAATGCTATATTATTTATCTATTTTCAATATTTTATTAAAAATATATAAAAAATAATATAATTTTACTTTTTATTCATTAAAAAATATATTAATTATAAATAAAAGGGAATTTTTCATTAAAATCATAATTTTCATTATTCTTTAAATAAATTACAATTGTTTTTTTCAATCTTCTTAAAAATGTATTGAATTTTTTAGTATCTATTTTTATAATTAACAAAAATTCATAATATCATAAAGAGATAATAAAAACCTTTGATAAAAAATTATTTAAACTTCAAATTCAATATATTAATATGAAAAAATGAAAAACAATTCTTAATCTTTTTCTATCTAAAACTTCTCCACTCAAAAAATAACAGATTATTTTGGTAATTTCTTCAATGATTTTGACAATAAAAATAAAAATCTATACATTATTAAACTATTTTCAAAATAATAAAAAGAAAAATTAGTTAAAGTATTATTAAAATATTTTATAACTTCAAACTAATTTCACGTAAATCAATAAAATAAAGTTTAAAAATATTTTTTGTTATTAAAATTTATAAAATTCAAAAACATCTTCAAAGATTTATTGGAAAGAATCTTTTTCATATAAACATTTTCTTGTTTTTAAATAAATTTAATTTTCTTCTTTATTATTTTGAGGAAATAAATTATTTGTAATAATTAATTTATATTTTAATAATCTGAACCTCTAAATATATAATAGTTAAGTTTTTATATAAACAATGTTCTATGATATTGATTTGGACTTCCTAAAATTAAAAAAACTATTTTTAATTCGAAGTTTTCATTGTCTTCCATAAAACAATTAATTATTTTTTAGTTAAAACTAATTTACATGGGGATTGGGGATTGGGGATTGGGGATTGGGGATTGGGGATTGGGGATTGGG
>JAJJKW010000040.1:0-35889 GCA_023805745.1 Isotricha sp. YL-2021b | reverse complement strand
CAATCCCCAATCCCCAAACCCCCAATCCCCAATCCCCATCCCCAAATTAAATTTAATTAAAAATAATATAAAAAAAAAGATTTTATTTTAAATAAAGTATATTTTTTTAAAAATTTGAATATAACATAAATTCACAAAAAAAATTAAAAAAAAATTTTTTTAGTATGGATGTACCACCTCCCTTAGGATGTCCTGACCCTCCCTTCAGGATCCTACCAGGGGGGGGTCCGGATGTCGAAGGGGGGGTGGGGGCATATCCGTTCTGGAACATTCATTTTTTAATTCTTTAATTATTACTCTTTTATTGTATATATATAAAATAATAAGATTAAAATTTTAAAAATCTTCTTTATTGTATTTTCTTTTCTATATTAACTTTTAATTGTTTATTTTATTAAAATTAAGATAAAATATATAAAATAAACAAATCTTTTTTTTATCTTAACATCAAAAATTCTTTTTAATTATTTTTATTAACTCTATTTTCTTCATTTTGTTAACAATAATTATCTTTAATAATTAATTTCTTCTTTTTATATATTAAAATTGTTTTTTCTCTCAATTATTTCTCTTTCTCTTATTTTATTTTGTTTATGACATCCTTTTGAATATAAATAAACTTTATTTGAAAAATATTTTGATGAATGTTATAATGAGTTATTCTCATATAATTATATAAAATATATTAATATTTTCTGATAAATTTATTATAATTCTTTATCTTGTTATATTTTTTTATTGAAATATCAAAAAGTTTATTAAAGAGAAACTTTTTTAGTTTTTTAATATTTCTGTTTCTTTTTTAAAGATATTGAAATAAAATTTGGATTGTTCTTTTAAATTTTTTTTATTTATATTTTTTAACATGAATAATAAAAGATTGAAATTAATATAAGCTTAATAAAATTAAATTAGAAAAATATTACATAAAAAATATATTAGGTAATTAAATAAAAAATAATTAAATGAAACCTTTAATTGCAATATTATTAATTGCTTTTGTTACAACTAACTTCCTAAGAGAAGAAGTAATTTTAATGGAAGGTGGTGGTGGAGCAAGCGGAGGATCCGGAGGAGGATCAAAAGGAGGATTCAGAGGAAGTTCCAAAGGCGGAATCGACGGAGGAATCAAAGGCGGTACTCACGGGAGAATCAAAGGAACAGTTAGAGTACCAAGAAATAAACATTTTAATAAAGTACCATTAAAAGACCTACCAAATATAAAAAAATATAAAGTACCATACAAAGGAATAATGAGAAGAGAAGCATTGAAAATAAAAGAAATGTATAAATTACCAAATAAAAAACTAAAGCAACCACCATTTATATGTAAAAAAGAAAAATTAAGAAATCTAGGGAAAAGTGGTAGTAGAGGAAGAGGTGGAAAGGCAAAACCTAAACCTAAACCTAAACCTAAACCTAAACCTAAACCAAAACCAAAACCAAAACCAAAACCAAAACCAAAACCAAAACCAAAACCAAAACCAAAACCAAAACCTAAACCAAAGAAAAGAAGAAGAAAAAGAAAAACTCCAAAAGAAAGAAGAAAAGAAAGAATTAAGAAAAGGAGAAAAATGACTCCTCAACAAAGAAAAAAGTATAATAAAAAAAGAAGAAGTATGACTCGTCAACAAAGAAAACAAATGAAACAAAGAAAAAGAAAAATGGCAAATAAACCAACACCAAATGAAAAAAGAAAAATTGAACTTAAAAAAAAAAAAATGACTTCTCAACAGAAAAAAGATAGAGAAAGAAAAAACGAACAAGAAAGACAAAAAAGAAGAAAAGAAAAACAACAAAAAAAAAATGAAAGAAAACGAGAAAAAGAGAAAAAGAAACAAGAAAGTAAAAAAAGAAGAGAAGAGAAAAAAAAAAATTTGAAGAAATTATCAGAAGATGAAAAAAAGAAAAAAAGAGAAAAAAATAAGCTTGATAAAGATACATTACAAGATAAAATTGATAAATTAATGGATAGTGTAGGAGGAGATAGTGGTGGAGATAGTGGAGGAAGTGGTGGAGGATCAGATAATGGTTTTGGAGGTCCTACTCCACGTGATAATGATATTCAAGATGTTGTTAATGAAGGAAAAGAAAATGGAATCTCAAGTGCTGAAGATTTTTGCTATCAATATATTAAATTACCTAAATTCTGTGAAAATCTTCAAGAAGGTATTAAAATGATTGAAAATAGATATAGAGAAGACGATGAAGATTTTGAAGATGATCTTGATGATTATTATGATGAAGGTGATCTTGATAATGATTTAGATCTCTTAGATTAAATATTATTTTTATAAAATAATATTTCTTTTTGAATAGAAAAAATGAACTCTTTTAAATTTTTTTTTTTATTTTTATTTAATTTTATATGAAATTATTTACAACAGAAATACAAATTTTAAATTAAAAGAAATTAATACATCATTTAAAAAAAAAAAATATATTTTAATATAAAAATTTAAGATATTAATAATAATATGTAAATTAAAAATGGTTTACAATAAAATTGTATTTTTTTATATTTTATAAAAAAATATAAAAGATTATTTCTTTTTTTTATCAGGAATAATTTTATATTTATTTCCTATTTTATTTATTTCAGGAGCAATAGATTTATTATTTGTATTATTTTTAGGTAAATTATTATTTGAATTTTTTCTAAAATTATTTTGAGTATTTGAAAGACCATTAAAAATTCTTTTTTGAGTTTCTGAAGAAGCAGGTTTACTAGAAATAATTTGAGGTAAATTTAATTTTTTTATATTTTCTTCTTTATTATTATTTAATGTAGAAATTGATTTTTTCTTTTCTTTATCTCTTTGAGTATTAAAGTTATAATAATAATTTCCTCCTAATCTTTGACCTGTACAAATATCAATATTATAATTTAAATTTGGATCTCCAATTGGTTTTTGTTCTTCTTTTTTACTATTATTTTTTTCTTCTTCAGTAATATCATTTGAATCTATTTTAATTAATCCTGGTAATAATTTAATTAAATTTATTCTATAATTATTATATCTAGTTATTGGATTTCCTTTTAATGTTAATTCTTTTAATTTATTTAATTCTGATAATCTTTCTAAACAATTTAAATCTTGAATTTTGTTATATTGAAAAGATAAAGATTTAATTGATTCAAATTTTGAAAATCCATTTATATTTTTCATTAAATTATTATCACAAATAAATATTTGTAATGAAGGTAAATCACCTAAAGAAGTTCTATCTACATTTCTCATTTTATTATTTGAAACATTTAAATAAGTTAAATTATCCATATTATTTAATGATTCTATTTTAGTGAAATTATTATCTTTTAATATTAAAGTTTTTAGTTTTTTAAAGAATTGAAGTCCATTTAAATTTACAAGTTGATTATTTGACATTTCTAAATATTCTAAATTTGGTAATCCAAATAAACCTTTTCCACTACTTATTTTTTCTTTTTTTGGAAATGCTTCTACAAATAAATTATAATTTAAATTTAATTCTTTTAAATTTGGTAAAGAACCAAAAATTGAAAAAGATTTAAAAATATTTCTAGATAAATTTAATTTTCTTAATTTAGGATAACTTTCTTTTGAGAATAAATTTATTTCATCTTTTAATTTTAAAGAAGATAAATCTAAATCTAATAAATTTTTTGTACTATAATCAAAACCTAATCTTTTTTCTAATAATTCACTAGTTAATCTTCCAATGAAATATTCTTTAGATTTTATTTTTTCATTTTGATCAACTAAAATTCTATTAAAACTTTTTAAATTTTGACAATAATAAATCATAGTTATTCTTATATCTTGATTAATTCTACAAACTTCATTTCCATAAATATCAACAATTTCTAATTTTTTTAATTTACCTAATTGACAACATTCTTTTACATTATTAATTAAATTTCCTGAAGCATAAAATTCAATTAATTTATATAATTTAATTACTTCTAATAAAGAATCTATTGAATTATTTTCTATATTTAAATATTCTAAATTATTTAATTTTGATAAATTATCTAAATTTTGTAATTTATTATTACTTATATCTAATTTTAATAAATTTTTTGGTAAATTTTCTAAAATTTTAATTTTATTATTTTGAATATGTAATTCTAATAAATTATCAAATTGTTCTAAATTTGATATTTTTATTATTTTATTTAAATTGATGAAAAGTGATTGTGTATCTTTTCCTTCATTAATTGTTGGAATAATCCTTAATTTTTTATTTGTTAAATTTATAATATTTAAAGATGTATCTTGATGATATTTCTCTTTGAAATAAGGATTATTTGAAAAATCTTTATATTTATCATTAAATGCATAACATTCGTATTGATATAAAAAATTTAAAATTTCTGAATTTACTTTTGCAGAACTTTGTTCAATTTTAATCGGTAATTCTTCAGATTCTTTTAATTTAAGATAATTATTATAAGTATTTATAATTGATTCTTTTCTTTCTTTTGTGAATTCAAAAATTGAAGGATAATTACAAAAATTCATTTCACAAAAAATATTAAATGGATTTCCAAAAAATTTAAAATTACAAAGACTTTGAAATTGATTAATGATTAACATAATATTTGAAAAATCATTGATATTATTAAAAGAAATATCAATATTTACAACATAATTATTTACTTGAAGAGGTTCAAAAGTTATTGTATTTATATTATTATGTGAAAGATCAATTTCTTTTACATTTGGGAATAATTTAAGAATATCATATAAATTTATTGAATCTAAATGATTATTTGATAAAACAACTTTTTCTATCTTTTTTAACATTAAAAAAATTTTTGGGTCAACATCACTTATCTCTTTAACTTGTTTTAAAAATTGTTCTAATTCAGCATTTGATAATTCATTATTAAAAACATTAAAACTTTTCACTTTATCAGGGTTTATTTTTTCATTCTCATCAGTTTCTAAAAGTGATTTTTTAAAAGTTTTTTTAAATTCATAAAAAGTAATTTCATTTATTCCTTCATTTATTTTATTTAATTCTTCTTTAAAATCTTTCAAAGAGCTATATTTAAAACATTGTTTTAAATAATATAAAATAGTATTTTTTAAAAAGAATATCATATTATTATCTAGTTCTGAAAATTCACTAAATTTACTTAATAAATATTTATTGATAATTTCTTTAGAAAACATTTGTTTATTACAATCAGAACTTAATTCTCTAGAACATATATTAAAAATATTTTCATGATCATCCTTAATATATACTTTATTATTATAAGATGATATAAATGGACTTTTTTCTTTTATTTCTTTATAAACGTATTCATATTCAACAATATATTCTGGTTCAATAGCTCCTTTTAATTTATAATGAAAAATTGTAGTATTATCTTGTTTTTCTAATATTAATTTTGTAACATCTTTTTCATTTTTTATATTTTTGATTTCAGATAAGATTTCATTTAAACTTTGAAATTCTTTTTCAGATTTTATTTCTTCAAATAAATTCTCAAAATTCATACATTTACATATTACAACCAAAAATTTATTTGAATTTTTATTTTGATTAATTGAAAATTGATCTATTAAAGTAAAATTATCTGTTAAAATCATTTCTTTTTCATTTTCTTGTTTTTCAAATAAATATTGTAAAAGCTTTCTTTGATTAAATAAAATATCATTTGGAAGAATTAAAAAATTAAAATCAAAAAATTTTTTTTCAGAACCAAATTTATTGTTTACATCAAGTAAACTATCATAAATAGAATCATAAATCATCTTTGATTTTTTATTATGAATTCTATAAATTTTTTTAAAATTAATATTATTAAACTCATTCTTATTGAAAAATTCTTTTGGAATTTTTAATTTTAATAAATCAAAACATGATTTAACCCATTTTAAACCGGAACTTCCAGGTTCTATTTTATAATTTCCTAAAGATTCTATTTCATAAAAATTTGTAACAATAGAAAAATCATTTAAATCTGAAATTTCTTCTTTAATTAGTTTAAAATTATAATCTAAATTTTCTATTTCTTTGAAATAATTTATTATTTTATCATTTAAAGAATTAATTTCTTTTTGTAAATCTTCTTTTTTTAAATCTAAATTAAAACCTAATTCATCATTTTCATAAATTTTATATTCTAAAAGTTTTATTTGTTGAGACAATAATCTTACCTGATGATATTTTACTCCTTTAAAAAATATTTTATGTCCTTTCATTAAATGAAAAATCATTTTTGATATTTTATGAGTATGTCTTATTTTCTTTTTGTAAAATTGAGTTTTTTTATAATAAGAAGATTCAATTTCATTTTTTTCTTCATAATCTATTTTAAATTGATCCAAAATTTCAACATTTTTAAAAAGATGAAGCATCATCATTTTATAATTTGCAAAACTACATATTGGATTTTCACCATAATTAATATCACTTAAATATAATTTCTTTAATTTCGGTAATTTTTCTAAATTATAAATATTTTGAAAATCAATAATTAAATTACCAGAAATATTTAATATTTCTAAATCTTTATATTTATCAAAATCATTTGGAATATTTTCAATTAAATTATTAGAAATCCAAAAATTTTCTATTTTTTCAGGAATATTTTCTATTATTTTAATTTTATTTTCACAAATCCAAAAAGTTTTTAAATTTTGTAATTTTTGAATTTCTTCATCAATTTTATCAATTTGATTAAAATTTAAATGTAAAGATTTTAAATTAGGAAGTAAATGAATATTTTTAATTTCTTTAATATTATTTTCATTTAAACATAAATATATCATTGCTTCTTTATTTGGAATATTATCTATTATAATTCCCATATCTTCTATACTTTCATTTATTAAACTTAATGAAGTCATTTTTGTAAAATTTTTTAAATCAGTTACTTTATGAAAATCATGAAAATCTCCTAATACAAATTCCACAAATTCTTTTTCATCATCTTTTAATATTTTTATATTTATTAATTTTTTTTTATTTCCCTTTTTTTTTTTGTTTCCTTTTTTATCTTTTTTTCCATTCGGATTTTTCTTTGGAACTTCTCTAATTTCATTTTCAATGTCATCTGAATTTTCTTCTTCTTCTTGAAGTGTATTTGAATTTTCTTCATCTTCACGTTTCATTATTAAATAATTTTTGAAATATTATTTTTTTTCATTATTTTTTCTTATAGAATTAATTTAATAAATTATTCAATTTTTAAAATGTATTTTTTAATTCTAAGAAATTTATCTTTTTTACTAATTATAAATAAATAATATATTAATTATTTAAAGGTTATTATTATAATTTATAAGGAGGAAAAAATTATTAATTTTTTATAATTATATATTAAATTATTTTTAGATATATTATTTATTGAATTAAGAATTGTTCTTATTGATTTTATTATCAAATAATTTGTTTTCTTTTAAAATAAGAAAATTGGTTGAAATATTTTGTGAAGAATTATTTTTATTATTATTATTATTCATGATAGGAACTTTTACTTTTTTTATGTTCAAATTATATATATTATCATAATAAGATATAGAAGGTTGAAAATTAGGATTAGTTAAATTCACACTACTATTTCTTCCATTTTTATATACCTTATTTTCATTCCTTTCATAAATAATATCAATATCTATTAGAAATAAACTAGTAAATAAACATAAACTACCAATTAAAGCTGTAAATTCAATTATAACACTTGAATTTTGAAATTTCTTTCCAAACATTTCTTTAAATTCTGAATACACAATTTGTAAATTAGGTTTGACAAAATTACAATTAATAAAAGAAAACAAATCATTACCATCAAAAGTAATATTGTGATATATTTCATCCCAAAGATTAATAAGTTCAATAGATGCAATTAAAGAATTATTAAAATCATTGATTAAATTAAAAAAACTTTCTTCAACAATTTTTTCTAATTCAATCATAACTTCAATAGTTTCAGTATTTGCAGCTTTTAAAAAATTTAAATTATCAACATAATATAAAGCAGCTCCGGCAATTGTATTATATTGATGATTTTTAATAGGACAAGAAAAAGATATATTAATATATCTTAAAACAGAAGAAATAGTATTCCATTCTTCTAAAAATAAAGCAACAGATTTATTTTCTTTTATTGAAGGTGATTTTTCATTATTTCCATAATAAATATATTTTCCATCTGATAAAGGCTGAGTTACCCATTTTTCATTAATACAATCTTGATAATATCCTCTCATTGTATATTTATTGAAATTATTATATATATTATTTATTTGAATTGAATTACTTATTGTTAAATCTGTTATATTTGATTTTAAAAAATTATTTTGTAAATCTGTCAAATTTGTTTTAAAAAGATTTAGTGTTTTTTCATCATAATTTTTGATTATATATTCAGTTGTGTTTTTAAAGAATTCTTCCAATAATATCATTTCATCAAAAACTTTTGCATATTCTGAATCTAAATTAAAAATATTTTTTAAATCACCATCTCCTTCAATACAAATTGAAGCATATTGAATTCCTCTATTTGTTTTAATTATTTTTGGATTTTTTGAAATTAAATTTTCATAACTTATTGTATAATGAATTACGTCCATTAAATCTGTTCCTATAGTCCCTAAAATTCCTATAAAACTTCCTATAATATATTCAAAAAAAACAATAAAATTAAAAAAGAATAAAAATACTATTTTTATTTTATTAAATAAATTTTTATACTTTCTTGTTTTTTTATTATTTATAATTATGAAACTAATAGTTGGGATAAAAAAAGAAACAAGAATTAAAATTATATAACAAATATATAAGGATGATAAACCAAATTTTTCAAAAATTTCATGAAAATAAAACCATCTATCAATAATTTTATCATAAAAACTTTCTAGAGATTCTAAAAGATTATCAATATCATAAAGAGTATAATTTAAAATTTCTTCAATTTCATTACTTGAAGCAACATAAATATCTCTAGTAAATAAAAATAAACTTTCATTTGCTTTATTTAATCCATTATATAATATATTAAAAACATAATTTAATTCTGTATTATTTTTATCATAAGGACCATAATTTTTAATATAATCAAATATAAAAGAATGATTATTTGTTCCTAACATTGATAAACTTCCTTCAGGAGGAAAATTTAATATTGCTTCATTTGCAAATGAACTTGTATTTTCATTATATATTCTATTATATTCTTCCATCATTGTTCCTATAAAAATTTTATAAGATGTTATTAAAGAAGTTTGGTTATTAAAAAAATTTTGTGAATTATTTTTTATTATATTTATTATATTTTTTACATTATATAATATATCTATTGATTTTGTGATTCCTAAAAATCTATTTGAGATTTTTTCTGATTGACCTGATATAATTTCTTCTATAAATTTAATTAGCGTACATGAAGCTGTGTTTATAGAAATGATTAATTTGGAATTTGAAGATAAACTTATAAACGATATTAAAATAATTATTAAAAAAAATATTGAATTTATTATTATTAAAAATATTAATAATCTTTTATTTTTAATATTCTTTTTGAAAAAAAATAATATAAAGAATAATATAAATGATATAAATCCGATTAAAACCAAAGATATATACTGTGATAAATGATATATATATTTTTTAAAAGGAACTTTATTTTCATCATCTTTTCCATTAATAAAATCTATAAGAGATTTAATATAAGTTTTATTATCATAAAAATTAAATGAATAAACAGTATAATTTCCCCCATCAAAATAATTTAATAAATTTTTTGAAGCTTTTGAACATATTTTTAATTTTTTATAATATTCATAAAGACCTTTTAATCTTCTTTTATTATATTTTTGATTTGAAATAATTTTTAAAAGAAAGTTTATAACCAACAAAAATATAATATTATATTTAGCAAACATAATATAATTGGTTATTTAAAAAATTAACATTTTTTTTAAAATATCTTAAAAATAAATTTAATAAAAATATAATATTTTTTTTTCATTTTCGAAAGATCTATTTCTTTCTATACAATTATTTTTTAAAAATATTTTTTATATTTTGCCTTTATAAATAATTATTTTAAAATTAAATCATTTATTTTCAAGATAAATGCCAAAAAAAAATAAGAAAAAATCAAAAATTGAAAATAAAGAATATTTAAAAAAGAAAACATCTCGTCTAGAAGAAACAAATAATCATGAAATAATAAAAAAAAACACAAATTCAATAGAAAAAGAAAATAATAATAAAAATATAGAAAATTTTAGAATAATAGAACCATATAGAAACTTAGGTTTAATAATTGATAGTAATAAAATAAAATTTTCAAAAAGAGGTTTAGATAGATTTATGTTAGGTTCAAATGGATATTCATTTTTATTATATAATTTAGAAAAATTAAGATTAGAAAGAATTTCTCCTCCAATGGAAAAAAAAATTTCTTGTTTAGGTTTTTATAAAAATAAAATTTTAACAGGAATTGGAAATAAAGTTCAATTATGGGATAAAATTCATATAATTAAAGAATTTAAAGGTTCAAATGATTTAAATAGTGAAATTAAAGAAATAATGACTTTTGAAAATATATTAATTTTTTCTTCCTCAGAAGGAGATTTATTCATTTATTCAATAGAATCACAAGAATTAATTTCTCAATTAAAATTAAGGATTGAAAATTTTATTCATCCAACAACTTATTTAAATAGAATTTTATTTAATCAAATAAGTGAAAAATATGAAATAGATTTAAACAAATATGAAAATGATTTAATTTTATATAATATAAATTCAGAAAAAGAAATATATAATTTTAAAAATGATTTACAAAATAAAAGTAAAATAACAATAATAGAACAAAGTCCAGTAATAGATATAATAGCATTATCTTATTTAAATGGGGAAATATTATTATTCAATATAAAAACAAGTAAAAAAATAATGTCTTTACAAAGTGAAAATAAAATAACTTCAATGACATTTTCTTCATGTTTAACAATGAATCATTCTTTATTAATAACATCATGTGATAATGGAAATATAAATATATGGGATTTAAATAAAAAATCAATTCATTATACAATGAGAGAAAATTTTAATTATATTGATAATGTTTTTTTTATTCCAAATGAACCAATTTTAATTTGTACAAGTGGAAAAGATAATTCAATAAAAATGTTTAAATTTGATAAAAATACTTCAATTCCTCAATTATTAAAAATGAGAAATGGACATTCTAATTCTCCTAAAATAATAAAATTTTATGGTAATTCAAATAATGAAAATACTCAAATATTATCTTGTGATGATTTTTATTTAAGAAATATTTCTTTAATAAATGAACATCAAAGTATGGAATTTTCATATAAAAAATTCCCATTATTAAATAATATAAAAAAACACAAAATATTATCTTTTGATTATAATGAATTTAGAGAAAGAGATTGGTCAAATATTGCTTTAGTTATTTCAAATTATGATAAACCAATTTTATTTTCTTATGAAAATAAATCAATAAGTAAAAATCAACCTAAATTAAAAACAGAAAATTCAAATTGTTTATGTATTACAATATCAATTTGTGGAAATTTTGGTTTTTGTGGTTTTGAAAATGGAAATATAGAAAAATTTAATATGCAAAGTGGAAAAAGTAAATGGGTTATTAATAATAGTCATGGTTATTTAAGAACTGTTAATGATTTAAAAAGTGATGGAATAAATAATATGTTAATTTCTATTTCTAAAATGGAAAAAAAAATTAAATTTTGGGAAATTTTACAACATAATTTAATTGAAAGTATTAATGTTGATTCTTTTCCACAAAAATTAGAAATTCACAGAGACAATGATTTAATTGCAGTTTCATTTGATGATAATTATATTAATATATATGATAAAAGTCAAATTAAACTTGTTAGAAATTTTAAAATAAATGATTTTAATGATTATTCTATTTCTGATTTTACTTTTTCAAATAATGCAAAATGGTTATTAGTTAATACTATAAATGATAAAAGTTTAAAAATTTTTGATATTTTAAGTTCTAATTTAATTGAATGGGTTGATTTTGATAAAATTCCTTTATCAGTTTCTATTAGTAATGATAATCAATATATTTCTCTTTCTTTTGAAAATGATAATGGAATTTATCTTTATATTAATAAAACTTTATTTATTGATTATGAAGATATTACTAATATTACTAAACCTATTCATTGTTCAATGACTATTTTTAAAGCTAAAATAATTAAAAATAGGAAAAACTTTGATTTTAGTAATCAAAAAATGATTGAAATAAAAGCTGATGAAGAAGAAAAAAAGGAAATTCCAGATGAAAATTTAAATTTAATTTCTTTGTCAAATGAAAATAATCTTAAATATAAAATTATAAATAATATAGAAGAAATACAAGAAAAAAATACTCCTCAAATTGAGGAAAAACAAAAAGAAAAAGCACCTTTTTTTTTATTTAATATAAATGATGTTATTCAAGGAAATTTACCTTTAAAAAAAGGAAATAATAAAAATAATTTAAATAATGAAGAAAATAATCCTGAATATTTAAATTTAATTAAAAATTATTCTCATTTTAAAAATGAAAAAATGATAAATGAAAAAAGAATAAAAAATGGAATAATTAATAAAGATGAAGATGATGGTTTTATTCTTAAAAAATTATTAAAAAGTTATAATGAAAAAAAAATTAATTCAAAAGAAATTACACAATTTTTAAATAAATTAAATCCTTATATTGTAGATTTAGAAATTAGATCAATTGATCCTATATTAGTTATTGATAATGTTGATTATTTATTTCTATTTTCTGAATATTTATTTGAAGAATTTAATAATAGTAATTTCAATTATGAAATGTTACAGGCTTATCTAAATAGATTTATTAAAATTTATAATGAAGAAATTCTTTCCAATCAAAAAATTAAAGATAATTTAAATAAAATAAATGAATTAAATGAAAACAAATTTAAAAGTCTTGATGAGATGTATAAAGACACAATATGTTTAATTTCATATTTTGGTAAAATTCAAATATAAAAATAAATAAATACATTAATACAATAAATAAAATTAATTTTTTATATATTTGATAAAAAAATAAAGAGAAATTGTAAACAAGTAAGAATTTTTATTTAAAATATATTATAACATTTATTATATATTTTAAATATTTTAAGTTGCATTTTTCTTACCTATTTTTAAAATATTTAATAAATAATCATCATCTTGACTAACTTTTCTAGAATTATTAATAGAAAATAAGTCCCTATCATTTCCAAAATTAATATTATTTCCATTAATATAATCTCCAAAAGGATGATAAATTATTTCATCATTATATCCTTTTGGAATATCTTTAAATGAATTTATACTTGATCTTTTTCTTCTTTTACTTATAAAAGATTTATTATCAAAATTAGAATCAATTGAAATTTTTCTTGATGCTAAATTTTGATAATTATCAGTCATATCTATTTTATCATCAGCTAAATTATTTATTAATTGATGTAAAATATATTTAATATTTGAACCATTATTATTTGGATTTATTTGGTTAACAATTTCATTACTAAAACTTTCATTTAAATTATTATTATTAAAATTACTATTAAAATCTTTATCTTTAACAGTTTCATTATTAAACAAATTAATATTTTTACTATTGTTGAAATTATTATTACTATTATTATTATTATAATTATTATTTTCAGTAATTTTTTTATCATTCTTTTTATTATTTCCTCTTTCAAAAGCAACTGAATTTAAAGCATTTAAAATTTTATTATATTTATCAACAGGAGCTTCTTTAATCATATCATGAAACATTTTAATAGAAGTTTTACTTAAATCTAAATTAAAATCTAAAATTTTAGCTTTTTTAATTTTAACAAAAAATTTTTGAGCATGACTTCTTGCTTGAGTACTTGATCTTGTTTTAACATATTTTTGAACTTGTTTCCAATCATTTCCAAATTTAATTATTGCTTCAATAAATCTTTTATGTTCATCTTCTTTCCATCTTCCACAAGAATATTTTATATTTGATAAATTATTTTTTCTTTGTTTATTATTATTTTTTATTATATTATTTGAATTTATTTCTGCTTTTAATTTATGTTTAATTTTATTTTGAGAAGGACGAACAAATGTTAGTTTAAACATTTGTTTTCTTGGAAGTATTTTTTTTATAATTTGTTGATTATTTTGATTTATATTAGTTTGGTTTTTTTCTGTTTGATTATTTAATTTAGGAATTGGATTTTTTGATAAATTTATATTTGTATTTATAATATTTATTTGAGGTGGTTGTGGTTTTGGATTAGAAATAATATTTGATGACACAGTTTTTATTATAAATTTGGATTTTTTTGGCTTTTGGGAAACGACAAACATTTATGATGATTATCAAATAAAAATATAAATATATTTTTTAATTATAATAGATTTTGATATGAGTGAAAATAGTGAAAGTGAAAACGAAGATAATAAAAAAAAAAAAAAAAATCAAGAAATCCCTAAAGGACCTAAAAAAAAAGGTTTTATTATTAAAAATGAGGATATTGAAAATATTACAAAGTATTATAGTGATTTAGATAATTTTTATAAAAATAATGAAGAAATTTTAGAGAAATCAATTAATGAATGTAAATATTTATGTAATCATGATAAGGATAATCAATTATTTTATATTAAACAGTTTGATAATAGTAAATTTGAATCTTATGGTATTATAAAAGATAAAATTTTATATTTATCATACAATGAAGCTTTTTATTTAAATCAAATAGGTTTGATCAAAATAGAAGAAGAAAAGATTTTATTTTATGAAAATATTGATTTAATTAATTTATATTCTTATTTAAGAAGAAGTGGAAAAATAATAAAATGTTGTGATTTATTATGGAAAGAAAAAGAAAATAATGATATTAAAAATATTTATAATAAATATTTCTTAATTTTTGATGATTTAAGAAAATATAAAGAAAAATTAGTTGATTATATTATTTGTCAAAATTCTTCAAAAGAAATAAATTTTAATATCATAACAAATATCTTTAAAGATTCAGAACAAATATTAAATTTATATGGAAATAAAAACCAATCATTTAAAATTTTATTAGCATTCTCAAATAAAATACACATAACATTTATAAAAATAAATAAAGAGCCCATCCCAAACTTATAATATAACTAAAAAATTCTATTATTTTTTAAAAATAAAAAATAATTAATTGAAAATCAATATATTATATAACTATTTATAAATAAATTTATTAATCTCTAATAGACATTTCCAAATTAGTACTAATTGGACTTTAACTTGAAATTTAAAAGTATTTTTTAATTTGTTAATTCTCTAAATTTTTAATTTAAATTGAATAAAAAAATATATAACAATAAGCAATTATATCTCCTCTTTTAAATTCTGTTTTTGATATTAAATGAAAGTTAATATAAAGAAAGTCATAATCATAATTTTAATTCTTATTTATAACCCTTTTCTTTAAAAATATTACTTTTTCTTAAATCTTAAATATTTAAAAAAATGAACATTAATTATAATTGATAATCTAAAACTTGATAAAAAAAAATATTTTGAATTATATATTTATTTTAAATATAAATAAATATTATACTATTATAAATTGTTTATATATTATTATATATAAATAAAAAAGAATTTTAACAGACAATTATTTTAATCATCTTCACTACTATCATTATTTCTTTTCATTTTTCCAATTGCTTTAGTAATAAAAGTTTTATTTTCTGAATCTTCGTATTTATCTTTTTTTTTCTTTTTTTTCTTATTCTCTGTATTTATTTTATTTGTTTCGTCATCACTATTTTGAGAAGCATTTTGAAAAGTACTTTCAAATGCTTTATGAATTATACTTTTAGAATAATCTTTATTTATACTTGCATTATAAATTTTTTTAAATTCATTTACTAATTCATTTAAATTCGGATTTTTTTCAAATTTTTTATATGCATTAAATATACTTTGATTTTCTAATATTACATATTCTTTCAATTTTTTTTTTTGTTCTGAATCGATATGTTTTAAGCTAAATAAATAATAAATTAAATATAATATTTTAGCATTTGGTAAATTAAATTTTTGGATATCTAACATCCATTTTTCTTTTTCTTCACTCATTTTTATTTTATTTCAATATATTAAGTTTAATAAAATTATTATAAAATTTGATTTTATTTTTAGATTATTTATAAAAAAACAAAAATTGTTATTAATAAAAAATTAATAAATATTATTTATTGATGATAATTATTGACTTTAGGTAAATACTCTAATTGAGTCATTAATTGTTGTAATTGTCTTTGTAAAAAAACATTTCCTTCTTCAGTTTCTTTTAATTGTTTTTCTAAAATATCTTTTTGAGATAATAAATTTTTAATTTCTTCACTTAAACTTTTTAATTCACTTTTCATTTCTTTTTCATTTTCAGGTTTATTTAATAAAATAGAATTTCCAGCAGAAGGCTCATTTTTAACTATCATCTTATATAATCTAAATAATACCATTTCAATTGAATTTTGTTTATAATTTATTATATCATTTATTTCTTGTTGAGAAATAGAAAAATGTATTTTTTTTAAAACTTTAATACATAAAGTATTCCAATTAGATAATTTTTGTTTTGTATTATAAGTACTTGGATAATTATGTAAATCTACTAATTTTGGATAATAATGTTTTAATATTTCTGCTGTTAAAACTCCATCACTAAAATCTCTTGTCATATTTTTTTTTTCTCTACTTAATGGAATTGAATCAATCCATTCATAAACTATCATTAATTGAGAGTCATCCATTATTTTTTTTAATATAACTTTTATAAATTTTAATTTTAAGATTGTATTTCAATTTTCAAATTTAAATTAATAAATAATAATTTATTTATTTATATATAAAAATGATATACTAAAAGTAATAATAAATTCACTAGAAATATCAAAAAAACTAGAAGATATAATATATAAAAAAACTATATAAAAGCAAAAATAATTATAATAGCAATAATAAATTAAATTTAATTTTTCAAACATTCCCAAGGAGTATAACCTTTTTTATTTAAAATATTTTCGTCAGCTCCATGAGAAAGAAGTAAACTAATTAAATCAGCTCTATTATACATAAATGAATAATGTAAAGCCGTGTTTAATTCTAAATTTTGAATATTAATATTACTTCCTTTTTCTAGTAAAAAAGTTATTATATGTATATTATAAGTTTTAGTTGCTCTGATTAATAATGTATCTCCAGTATATTTTTCTTGATGATTAATATCAGTAAATCTTAAATTTAAAAATTGTTGAAAAAATAATTCAGTTTGACTTTTATCAATAAAATCTAATAATTGTTCAAAATTTTTTGAATTTGAATTTTCTGATTCTATTTCTTGTGTTCTCATTAATGCACAATGCTTTGAAACTGGATCTCCACCTAAACTTTTTAATATTTCCATATCTCTTTTCCATTTTAAATTCAAATAAAATTTCTTTCTTTTTTTATATTTTTCTTCTCTTAATTTTTCAACTTCATCTTCTTTATATTCTATTTTTGTTTCATATATTTTTTTATTTTTCAATATATTCCAATTACATAATTCATTATCTCTTTCTTTAAATTGATTTAATAATGTTTTATATAATAATTCATCTTTTATTGATGGATTTTTCTTTATTTCTTCTTTTATACTAAGTTTTTCAGATAATCTTTTATGAATTAAATCTTGAATTGATTTTCTTTTTCTTTTTCTAGTTATTTTCCGACTTTTTAAAAAATTTATTGTATGTTCTCTAGCTTCCAGTAAATCATTTTCTAATTCAATTTTAGAATAATCTTTAACGCAAAAGATATTTATAAATTGATGATTCATTAAATTTAAAAGATGAGAAAATTTTTTTTTTCTTTTTTTTATTTTTAGGCTAAGATTTTGAACTTGATCTAATATTTTTAAATTATTACTAATTATTGAAACTCTTTTATGATTATTTTTTTTTTCTTTGTATTTTCCATCAAAAATATAATATACTACAAAACTATAACAATCAAAATAATTATTTGAAATATAATGTAAGTTTGGAATAATTTTTTTTTGAGAAAATGAAGATTGAATTTCAAATATTTCATTTTCAAAACATTGTAACATTTTATGGTAAGAAAAAGTAAGATAAAATTTAGAAAAAATAGATTTAATTACAGCATTAATTTTTTCTTTATGAGTATCTTCCAAATTACTATCCAAAGTAAATTGATTAATTTTTTTTTTTATATTTGTATAAATTACATTTTGAATATAATCTTTTTTTTTATCATTGAATTGTGATTTTTTTTCAAAAGATTGATTTAATATATTTTTTATTTTTTCTCTTTCCTTTTCTAAATATTTCCCAATATTAATAACAAAAGGTCTTTGAATAAGAGAACTTTCTCTTCTAAGTCTTCTTATTATAGTTGTTGGAATATCATTTAATAAATCTGAAACAATTATAATTTCTTTATTTTTTCCTAATGTTTTATTCCTATAAGTATGTCTCAATGAATGTCTTCTATTATCTAAAAAACCATCTTTACTATTTCTTTTTCCTTTAAAATTTTGATTATTAAATTTAACTGAACTTTTTGCTTTTTTTTTAGTAGGACTTTTTACATTTGTAAGATTTTTTGAAAAAGTAGAATTTCTATATAATGATTTTTTCAGATTTTCAATTGAATTACTTGTTTGTATTAAATATACATTTCTTCCATTTTTAATTTTATTTGAACTCATTGAATATCTATCATATTCTTCATCATCATGATTTTCTGATATTTCACTATTATTTATTGTATTTATATTATTATTATTATTATTAGTATATTCAGAATCTAATTCTAAATTAATTTTTGAAATAGAATTTGTTTCATTAAAGAATTCATCACTACTTTTCATATTTGAACTATCTGAATTAAAATGTATAATTTTATCATTTGAAATTTTATATTTAATTGAATTAAAATGAACAGAATTATCTTGATTTAATTGTAAAGTTGGTTTTTTTTTATCACGTCTTTTATATTTATTATTAATATAAACAGTTGAATTACTTAAATGAATATTTTTATAACTTTGAGTAGCTAGATTTTTAGATGAAATATCAATAAAATTTTTTAATGATGAATTACTTTTCTTCATATCCTTTTCAAATGTTTTTGTTTTTTGATAAAATGATTTTTGAGATTTATAATTTTTAAATATATGACCATTAATATCTTCTGTTTTTTTCCTAAAATGAGTTGGTGATTTAAATTTTACATTATTATAAATTACATGAGTTTGTGTTTTATGAAGTTCCCTTTGTGGAGATAAATGTTTAAATAATTGACCATTTGAATTATTTTTGAATATTGTATTTATATTTATATTTCTATTTTTATCTACATATATTGTTTTTATTTTTTTTTTATCATTTATTTTTCTCTTTATTTTTGGTAAGTGATTAGGCTCAAATCTTAAAAAACTAGAACTATTACTTTGTATTTCTTGACAATCTGAATAATCTTCCATATAATAATTTTCTATTTTAAACAAAATAATTATTTTTATTTACAATATACATTTAAATTTTTTTTAATATTTATTATATTTATAAAAACATTTTTCAATGAAAAGCAATTTAAAATAATAATATAGAATAAAAAAGATAGTTAAAAGACTATTAAAAGAACTTTTTTTCTAAAAAAAATCAAATTTGATATAAATTAAATTTTATTTTTTTTCTTTATCATCTCCTTTTAAAGAATTATCAATAGTAACTAAAAGTAATTCATAAGTTCTATGATCAATTAAATCAATTTTAATTTGTAATTTTTCACTATCAATATCTTCAATTCCATTAGGACATTCTTTCATAATTAATTTAACAACTTGAGTTAAACCTTCATTTGATAAAATTCTAATTTTATCAGTTAAATTCATTTTTTCTGTCATTGATAAATTACCTTCAATATTATTATTTTTATATTCATTTTTATCTTTTTTACCGTTTGATATAATATAATTTTTAAATTGTTTTTCCATTTGTTTTTTAAAAACTTTTTCACAATGAATTGCCATTTTAACAATTTCACTTCCTTCTCTATTATAAGTTTTACAATTTTTCCAAATTAAATCAATATCATTGTAAAAATCTTGAAAAGTAGAATATTCATTTTTTAATAATTTTCCTTTTGCAGTTTTTAAATCCATTGGATGCTTTATTATTGTTGGATAATCTAATAAATTTAATCCTATATAATCTACTGGTTCTAAAAAATCTATTGCTTGATTATCTGTTTCTAATGTGTGAAATACCTTTTTTATTTTTGTTATGTCTTCTTGGGTTATTGGATTTTTTAAAAAAGGAAGTTCTTTATTTGAAGACATTTATTTATATATATTTTATTTTTTTTTACTTATTGAGTAAATTTTTTTTTTTGAAAAAAAATAATTTTTTTTATTTTCATTTTTTTCTTTTTTACTCATTTTTTTTACTTTATAGACTTAAATAAATTATTTATATTTAACATTGATTTTTAAATTTTACATTTTTATAAAATTTTCATCAACTTGATTTATTTTAGAAGATATATATAGAAAATCTATTAATAATTATCATACATAATTTTATAATATATTTAAACAAATATGGAAATTAACCAAATTGGTAATATACCTAAATCTATAAGTAAAAATTAAGACAAAAATAGAAAAAAATAAAAAAATTATAAAAATTCATTTTTTCTATTTTTATTTCTTTCAATAATTATTAATCCTAAAAAAATCATATTTTTTTCACATTTATTTCTTTCAATAGTTTGACTTTGTAAATAATTCATTTTAACATTTTTTCCAGATAAAGCAATAACAATTTTTCCTTCATTTTTAAATTGATTAATAATATCATTTATATTTTCAGGAATACTTTCTGGTTTACATAAATTTAATATTACATTTGGATTTCCTTTAGAATAAATTTTAAAAAAATTATCATTAACATCTTTAACAATAACTGTTTTTTTATATGAATTATCATCACAACCAAAATTTCTTATAATACCTAATTCATAATGTTCTTTTAAAATATTATCTTCATCATCTTCATTTAATTCTTCTTTTAATTCAGAATATTTTTGTCTAATCAATTCTAATTTTTCTTTTAAATCTTTTTCTTGAGATGGTCTTATAAAATGTGCAATTGTATCATTTGGATTTTGACATAAAGTTTCTTTTGAAAATCTTTGTTCATAAATTTGCCATTTTGATATTTGAAATAATAATTTATCTAATGGATCTTTGTATATAAATTTATTATTTACAAAATCAATTTGATGACATGAAGAAATATTTTCAAAGAACATTTCTTTTAATTCATATAATTTATTTTTATTCAAAATACAATTTCTTTTGGATTTATAATAATAAAAGATTTCATTGGAAAAATTTAAAAAATCATTCGTGAAAGAATCGAAAACATATTTATTTTCTAATTCTAAAAATTTAATTGGTAAAAAACCAAAAATTTTATCTTTTTTATTAAATATAGAAGAAAAAGATGAAATATAATCATTAATTGAATTTTTAGCACAAGGATCTACACCTAATTTAATATCATCAGTTGAAGCATTAATTACATTTGTGCTATTAAAAAAGGGAGCAGACATTTGTGATAAAAATATAATTTAAGATAAAAATTTTTAAAGAAACAGAATTAATTTAAAAGATTAAACTTTATTCATTTAAATAATTATTTTTTTTAATAAAAATAAAGAAAAAAAATGAAATGCTTATAAAAATTTATTATTGATTTTTTTAAAGAAATATAAAGTAATGAAAATTTTATATAATTTAAATAAATACCAAAAATTAATTAATCAAAAAAAAATATAACAAATTTTTATTAAATAATAATATCATTTAATATTATTATTAATAAAAATTATATTTCAAAAAGTTTAGTTTGAAGAAAATTAATTCCACTAATGCTTTTAAATCTTTCTCTGAAATCATTAGAAAAACTTTTTTCAGTGGAATAATTTCTATTAGTTAAACTACTTAAACTATTATTATTTGTTAAAAAGGATAAATTTTCTGCAGTTTTATTTCTTTCTAAACTATTATTATGACTTTTATCTTGTAAATAAATAGTAGCAACTTTAGTAGTATAATTTTTATATTTTGTATCATGTAAATTTTTATAACTAGAATTTAAAGAAAAATATTTTTTTTCTAAAGAACGAGAAGGTAAAGTCATTGTATTTAAATCATTATTATTATCTTTATTATTTATTCCAATACTAAATTTATGATAATGTTCTATTTTTGAAAATGATTTTCTTTCAGTATCATCATTATTTACTTTTTCTTTCATTTCTAATAATTTTGTATAAAAACTTTTTTTAGTTTTTTTCTTTATTGTTAAATTTTTAGAAGATGAAGTTGAATAATTATTTGAAGGTAATATTAATTCTTCTTTTCTTCTTAAATCTATAAATGAATTTGTTGGTTTTGATGATACTGAATATGATTTAGGTTCATAAAAATTATTATATTTTTCTAAATATATTTTATCTTCAAATAAATTATTTATTTTTCTATTTTCAAAATCTCCGTTTAAGCTTTCTCTTATTTTATCTCCTACTGTATTTTTTTCATTTGCATTAAAATAAAAATTTGAAAATTTATGATTCATTATAGATAAACTCGATGAATTACTACTTGAAATTGAATTATTATTATAATTGATTGAAGTATTATTATTGTTATTTATATTATTTTTTAGGGATAAATTTTTCTTAATAGAATGAATATTCTTTTTATTTTGTCTAGAGGATTTCAATAAATTATTATCTAAACCGAATAAATTTTTATTTTCTTCAAACTTTTCTTTAACATTATTATTATTATTATTATTAAAATTGCTTTTTTTTGAATTAATTAATTTATTTACTTCACTATAATTAATAAAATTTCCATTAACAACTTTTTTAATTACAACTCTAACGTCTTCGGCTTTAGTTAATAATTCCAATAAAGGAATAATTTTAATTAATTCATTATCACTTTGACTAGAATGCCAAGTTAAAATAGGAATTCCATTATCTTTATTATATAAATAAGAAATAGGATTATTATCAACAATAATAGTATCTTTTAAATCTCTTCCAATTTTACTTAAATCCTTAATAAATAAATTACCATTTAAAGTACAATGTTCTCTAAATAATCTATGACAAATCCTTCTTCTTGGATCTAATTTATTTAATAAAGGATTTGCATAATCTGAAATTGAAGCAGTAAAAATTACAATTTCATATAATTTAGACATTTTATCTAAAAATTCATCAACATAAGGTCTTTTTAATACATGAATTGTATGTTGTTTATTATCAAATTGCATATTAAATACTATATCTTCTTTTGAAAAAAAAGGTTTAAATGCTGAATGAACTAAAGTTTCATCTAAATCTAAAATTAATGTTTTTTTATTTGAAAGATAATATTGTTTCTCTGGAAGATATTTTATATTATTATTTATATTTATATTTGAATTTAAAGAATTTGGAATCCCTTTTTTTTGATCTTTTGATATATTATTTTTTAAATTTTGAATATTGTTATTTTTTGAGTTTGTTATGTTTAATTGTTGTGAAAGTTCTGAAATTAATTTTAAATTTTTTGATTCAAATTTTGATGGTTCTAAATCGCCAGGACTGAAAATTTTATCTTTTAAATTTTGAAAATAATTCTTTTTTTTTTCTTTTGGATTTTTCAGATTTTTTGAATCATTTCTGATGCTTATTTTATTATTATTTAATAAGGAATTTTTATGTTTTATTGATTTATTTTGAGTAGATTCTATTATTGGTCTTATTAGCATTAATTTTTTATCTAATGTATTTGCAGGAAGAACTTTATGTGAAGATGATAAATTTATTATATTTTTTGGAGTAACAATTCCTTTCATAGACATTTTAAACTACTAATTCTTTTCCCAAATAAATAATAAAAATTAAATATAATAAAAGAAAAAAAATAAATAAAAAAAAACAATTTAAATTAAAAATAACTTAAAAGAATAGAAACTCCTCCAAAAAAAAATAAATAAAATAAAATAATATAAAATTAAATTAAAAAAAATAACTCAAAAATTAAAATAATAAAAAAATAACTTTTTCAAAAAAAAAAAAAAAATGGAAATCCAATCAACATTTGAATTAAAACTGGAGCACGGAATGGGTTACAACGGTTTACGTCCAAATACCTTAATCCTTCATCCCAACTTGGTAGATTATTTATACATAGCAGGAGGAGTAATAATATTAGCAGAAATGAACGATCCAAACAAGCAAAAAATTCTTCGTGGTCACGACGATGTAGTAACATGTATAGCATTATCTCATAACGGAAATTTATTAGCCTCAGGTCAAAGAGGAGAAAATTCTGATATATTTGTATGGGATTACCAAACAGGAAATATATTATATACATTAAGTGAACATGACTATGAAGTTTCTTGTCTTGCATTTTCAGATGATGATAGATTATTATTTTCATGTGGTAATATAAAAGATAAAAGAACTTTTATTTGGGATATGAAAACAGGAAATATTGTACTTAATTTAACTCCCATGTTCCCTCTTCCTACTATTTTTTCTATTTGGGGTGGTTTTGTAAGAGATGAAAGAGGAAATGAAACAAGAAATTATCAATATGCAACTTGTGGTGATAATCAAGTATGTTTATGGAATGTAGATCCATATCAAGGAACACAAGAAAAAGGAGAAGTTCAAACAGGTAATTTTGTAAGAAATTATATTTGTTTAGCATTTTCAAAAAATGATCAAAAATATTTATATGCTGGAACTACATCTGGAGATATAGTTTGTATATTAGTTAAAAATCGAAGTATTGTATTTAATAAAATTATTTGTGCACAAGGTGTTACTGCTATTGTTCCTTTAACTAAATATGAAGTTGTTGTTGGAGGAGGAGATGGAAGTTTAGTTTTATTATATATTGATGAACCTAAATGTGAAGAATTAGCAAGAATTTCTTTATATGGTTCTATTTATTCTTTATCTGCCTCACAAGATGGTTTTCAATTATTAGCTTCTACAGATAAAGGATTTATTTATCGTATTCGAGCAATTGATTTAAGTAATATTGTATTAAATGAAAATCATACTGATGCAATAATAAATTTTTATAATTTAAATGATGATCATTATCGTTTTGGAACATGTAGTTTAGATGGTACAATTAGAATATGGAATTTAGATGATTATTCTGTTTCAACAAGAATAAAAATAAATCCTTCAATAATACCTCAATGTTTAGAATTTAATGATGATATGATAATAAGTGGATGGAGTGATGGAAATATAAGATGTTATAGAACTTATGGAGAAGAACAATTATGGCAAATTGATAATGCTCATAAAGGAGGAGTTTCTGCTATTACAATGAATAGTCAATGTAAATTTGTTGTTACTGGAGGTTATAAAGGAGAAGTTAGATTATGGGAAATTAGATCTAAAGAAATGGTTAGTAATTTAAAAGAACATTTACAAAAAGTTACAAAAGTAGAATTATTTAAAGATGATATTCATTTAATGACTACTTCTAAAGATAAATCTATATTAATTTGGGATATTTCTAAAGAAAAAAGAATTGCTTCTTATCAATTAAGTTCAGGAGGTGTTAATAATTTTAGAATAAGTCCAATTGATGAAAATTTAATTATTTCTGTTGGACAAGATAGAAAAATTACTCAATGGGATTTAAGATATCCTCAACCTGTTAAAGTTATATCTTCTAATCCTTATGGAAAAATGGATCAAGCTGATGAACTTTTTGGTTTAGCTATTTCAAATGATGGAAAATATGTTACTACAGGAGGTAGTTTAGGTATTATTAGAACTTATGATATGAATGGATTAAAATTTTTAGGAGAATATTATGCTCATTCTAAAACTTGCTCCGGAATTGCTTATACTTTCGATAATAATTATTTAATTTCTACTGGATATGATTCTCTTATTCTTTCTTTTATTACTCCGTATAATAAAGAAGGTATGGCTAATGCTGGTACTACTGATATTCAACAAGAACAGTTTAGTTAAGTTTTTTTTATTTTATTTATTTTTTTTATAATTTTTTTTTTTAGTTTTTAATAATATAATATTTTTTTCAGGTTTTTTATTAATGTTTAATTTTATTTATTTATATGAGTTATATAATTTAATTATTCTCTAAAACATAATTATATAAACATATAACACAAAAATGGTGATATTTTTGTAACAAAATTTTTCAAAAACAACAAAAAAATATACAACAAAAAGCTTTTTAAGCTAATTTATTACCATATAAAAAATAATTAATATATATATATAAAACAACAATAAAAACTTTCATTTTAATTTTGAAAATAAGTATTGCTTATAGTTTTATATATATAAATACTTACCAAAATTTTTACTTTAGATTTTAAAATAATTTTCATAAAAATTGATTAAATTTTCATCAAATTTCACAATACAAAAATCATCCCCACAAGAAAAATTAATTAAATTATTCTTTTTATTATTTGAATTATCAATTACATGTTCATTATCATATTCATCAATAGAATATAATTCTTCAATAAAACTATCTTTTCTATGATTACATTCAGAAGAAGATTTTTTGAAATTTTCAGGAACTTTTTCATTAAATAAATTCTCAAAATTAATTCCTTGAAAAAATTTATGATTCATAATATCTTTAATATCATTAACACCTAATCTTTCTTCTTGATTATAATTTAATAATTGTTTAATAAGATCTTTAACTTCAAAAGGTAATTTTTCATTAATTTTAAAATTACCTTTTTTAATATTTTCTATTGTTTCTTTATCATTTATTCCTTTAAAAGGAGTATAACCATGAAATAATTCATACATTATAATTCCAAAAGACCAAATATCACAACTTTTGAAATTTTTAATATTTTTATTTAACATTTCTGGAGAAACATATTCTGCTGTTCCTGTTAATTGAATATCTTCATTTTTTTTTAAATTTTTATTTATAAATTTTTTTGATTTTAAATCAAATTCTTTTCCTATTATTTTTGCTGTTGCAAAATCAATTAATTTTAAATGAAGTCTTTCATCTAATAAAATATTTCCAGGCTTTAAATCTAAATGAGCTATATTTTTTTTTTGAAATAATAATAATATATTTAATAATTCTGCTAAATAAAATTTACTTGTTTCATAGGATAAAATTCCATTTTTATTTTGGATTTGTTTTAAATAATTTTGGAAATTTCCATTTTTTAAATATTCAATGACAAAGATTAATTTTTGTTTTGTTTGAAAACATGAAAATAAATTAATTATATTATTGTTTTTTAAATGAATTAACATGTATTGTTCAATAAATGCTTCTTCTGTTTTTCCAAGAATTTCTAAAAAAGTTTTATTAATTTTTAAAGTGACTAAAGAAGAATTTTTCGTATCTTTTGCTAAATAAATTTTTCCATAAGAACCTTCACCTATTTTTTTTAATAATTGATAATTTCGAATTTGAGGAAGTTTTTTATTTGAATTTAAAAATTTTAAATTGTTGTTTTTATCTTCCATATTATTAGTTATTTTTTATTAATTATTTTTATTCTCAGAATTTCTAAGTAAAATAAAAAATAAATGAATTGATTAATATATAATAAATAGATAATATTTATTTATTTTAATTACAATAATTATAAATATGAATTTTTTTATATATATTTTTATTAAAAAAATATCAAATGATATATAAAATTTCTCAAGATTTCTCATAAATAATCAAAATAAAAATCCTTTTTTAACATTATTTTGCCAAAATTAAAAAAGATAATACAAATAATTTAAAATCCAAAAAAATACCTTACCATTAAAAAAAAAGTATGAATCATTCATTAAAAATTAGATCTTCTCTTGAAGTTAAACTGTTTTTTTTAGGTGAAGTATTTAAATAATAAGTATTTAAATTTTTATTAGAAGCTAATTTTTTTTTTTTGGATTTCCACATTTTATGTAATTTAATAACATTTTCAGAATCTTTTTCATTTTCAGTTTTGGTTTTAAGATTATTATAATCTCTTAATGTTAAAATACCTTTTTGACTTATGATATGAGAAAATTTTTTTCTTCTAACAATTGCACTTTTATTTCTTTGATTATTTTTATTATTTATTTTTTCTCTACTTTTTAAATGAGAACAAAAAAATCTTAAAGAACGAATACTTTCATTAATTTTTTTTTTTTTAATTTCATATTCTTTTTTCAAATAAAAATCAATATGTCTTTTTTTTCTAATTTTAAATATAGCATTTCTTCTTTTTGAAAGTTTAATTTTTTGAGAAATAAAATTCTTTTCAGTTTGATAATAATTTGGAGGAGGATTAAAAAAATCTGTAAAAGAAACATTTGCAGTTAAATTTATATTTGAACTCATATGTGCATCTCTTTCTAATATAACAAAATTTTCAAAATTTTTTTCATATTCATTTGATTCAATACTATTAACTAATAATTCATTATGTTTTGAATTTTTTAATTTAGTAAGTTCATTATTGATTGTTATTAAAAGATTTGTTCTTATTTGATTTGCTAAATTTTTCTTATTTTGATTCATTAATTATAAATAATTTAATTTTATTTTCCAATAAAAATTAATTTTTACCTTTAATTAATAATAAAATAAAAATAAAAAAATACTTTATCCAAAAATAATATTAAAAAAAGTAAACAAAAAAAAAAGAAAGAAAAAAAAAAAAAATAAAATATTTAAATAAAAAAAATTCTAAATCCGGTAAAAGAACAAAAATCATCTAATTATTTATCAAATTTAAAAAAAAACCTAAAAAAAGCTTTTAAAACAATTTAAATTGTTTTTTAACACTTCCAAAAATCATATTAAACTGAACATCTAAAACATTAAATCTAACAGTTTTACTTAAAGGTCTACATTGTCCAATAGTGACAATATCTCCTTCAGAAATTCTTTTAAAAGCAGGAGAACAATGAGCAGGAATATTAGAATGTTTTTTTTGATATCTTTTATATTTTCTAACATAATGTAAATAATCTCTTCTAACAATAATAGTATTTTTCATTTTTCCAGAACTTAAAACCATTCCTTTTAAAATTCTTCCTCTTATACTTACATTTCCAGTAAAAGGACATTTTTTATCAACATAATTTCCTTGAATTGCATCAGCTGGAGTATTAAATCCTAAACCTACTTTTTTAAAGTAACGTATTACTTTCATTCTTTTTGATTTTCTCTTTTTTACTGCATTTTTTACCTTTTTTGTTATACTTCTTTGAGGCTGATCTTTTGAAAATAATAAATATTCATTGCTTATGTTTATTCCATCCTGCTTTTGGTAACTTTTTTCTGTTTGAATATCTGCCATTTTTTTTTTGGGTTTTTAAATACTTTTAGATACGAAATTTTGGGTTTTAATTAATTTATTAATTATGGAAAATAATTATTTTTTTTTTAATTTTATTTTTTTTATTTTTTTCATTTGAGTTTTAAAATGGTTTTTTATTTATTTTTAAAGGAAAATTTTTTGTAATATGTTATTATTATTTAAAATATATAATAATATGTTTTTTTTTTGTTACAAATAAAGTAAATTAGAGGATGATTTGTATTAATATTATATTTTATTTTTTTTATTGAAGGAATTGAGAAATTTTAATTCATTTTATATATAGTTATATCCCATATTTATTGTTTGATTCTATAAGAGGAATAATCTTAAAGAAATCAAATATCTATTTTTTTTAAAATAAAACTCTTTTGAAAATTATAATTTGGTTTTTAAATTAAATATTTTACAAATTATAAAATAAGAAATTTACATATTGTTAAGCAATAAGTGATTAACTTATTAAAAAAAATCCACTATATAGTACAATTACCATTATTAAAATAAAATATCAAATTTGTTCTTTTATTGTAGAACTTAGATTATTTGATAAATTATTACTGAAAGTATTCATTTTAGAAATAGTATTTTTTCTTTCTAATTTATTCATAAATTCTTCTGCTTCTTTATTTAATGGAACTTCACCATGTTGTTCTTTTTTTTTTCCTAAAATTTTAACAAAATATTCAGAATAAAATAAATCAGGATTATTTAAATTTATTTGATTTCTTTCAATATTTTTACTTATAGTTCTAAGTAAATTAGTTTTAGTTTTTGTTGTTGAATGTTGAATTTCTTTTCTAGTTTTTCTACTTTCAATAAAATTATTACTTTTTTGACTTTTATTTTGAAAGTTCATAATTTGTAAATTTCTTTCCTCTTGTTCATTATTACTTTCAGTTTTTCTTAAATTATTTAAAATTTTTTTAGTATTCACAGGAGGTTTTAAAAAAGAGATACTTTTTCTTTTTCCTCTTTGATAATGAAGTTTATTTGGTTTTCCTAGTTTAGAATTAGTTTCACTTACATTTTTACTTAAATTTGTTATTTCACTATTACAATTTATATCACTATTATAATTTTCAGAAATAGAATAACTAGATATATCTTTTGAATTTTTAGATTCATTTTCTTCATCTTTTCCATTTTTTAATACTTTTTTAACTTTATTTCTTAAAGTAATATCTTTTGAATATTTATAATCACTTAATTCATCAATATTATCATATTCACTATGAATAGAAAAAGAAATTTGAGTTGAACAAACAGAAATATTATCATTAAAACTATTATTTAACATAGAAACTAATTTAGTTTTTATTTTTTTTTCATCAATATCAGAATATTCATCTTCTTTAATAAATTTATTAGGAGAATTAATAAAAGTTTCATCAGGATAAATTTCATCATTAATATCTTCTGGTTTAAAAGGAGTAGTATTATGTTCAAATATTTCACTTTTAGTATGATGTCTATTAGTAAAATTTGAGAAATTACTTTTTATAGTTTTAATTTGTTGAAGTTGATTTTCAGAATTACTTCTCATATCATTATCATATTGAGAATCATCTTCATGAGATTTTTCAGAAATTTTTTCAATAGAAACATCACTATTTTCATTATTTTCACTTGAATTTTCTTCAATCGTCCTTATTTCATTAATAGTATTTAAAGTATTTATTTTACTATTTTTTTTAATTGATGAAGTTTTTTTAACATAATCATTATCATAATTATCAAAATTAGTTTCTGATAAACTAGGAATTGATCTTAATTCATCTTCATCATCAAAATTATCAGAAGGAGCTAAAGTAGAATTTGCAGTATTTGAAGAAAATTTATTTAATGGATTATAATTTTTAATTCCATGAGAATTATTAAATATTTTTATTATTTTATTCATTAATCTTTTTATTTGTTCAAAATTAAAAAGAGATTTTACATTTATTTTTTCCCAAATTGAAGGATAACTTGTTGAAATATCAATTGCATCTGTTTTATTTAAAAAAAATAATTCTGCTTTTTTTGTTTTTACTCTTAAACTTAATGGACTTCTTTGATTAAGAAACATTATAATATCACCAAAATGTTCATTTTTTCTAATTTCTAATATTTTAAAAGTTTGAATATTTGAATTTTTAATTAAATGTTTCTTTTTTCTTCTAAATCTACTAAAAAATCTCTTTTTTTTTTTCTTCACTTGACTAAAAGTTTGTATATTTTGAAATATACTTGAACGTCTTCTTTTTAAAAATTGATCATTTTGAGTATTTGTTGGTTGTTTTAAAAATATTGATGCACTATTTTTTAAAGAATTATTATTTATTATTGTTGATTTTATTTGAGATATTGATGAACTTTTCATTGTTTTTTTAATTGAATTATTTCTTGGATTTAAATCTAATGGAAGTTCTAAACTTAATTTTCCTTTTTTTACAAATATAATATCTTCTACAAAATCACCATCTTTAATTAATATATCATTTCTCACTGCTAAAATTGGCTTAAAACTTAATATTACTTTTACTATGAAATCTATATTATCAAAACTTTTAAAAAAGATAAAATTATTTATTATTGGTTTATACATTTCACATACTAAAATATTACTTAAATTAACAGGTAAACATTCAATAATAATATTTTTGTCTAATTGTTCTTTATCTTGTTTATATTTTAAATATCTAGAAATTCTATCATATAAATCTTCAGGTAATTTCGGATTAGTTAATTTAATTTCTTCTAAAATTTTACAATTTTTTTCATATTCTTCTGTTTTTTCATGTAAAACTTTAACATAATTACTAACTGAAGTTAAAGCAAAAGAATAAGCAAAAATTCCAACAACTTCCATAAACATCCCAAAAACTTTTTCAGTTTTTGAAGTACAATGTAAATCTCCATATCCTACTGTAGTTAAAGTTGTTATTGTATAATATATTCCTATTAAATATAATTCATAATATGAATTACCATCATAACCAAAAGTTATTATCCAATTTGGATAATCATTTCTTCCTATAAAAATAAATATATTTGATACTATATGTATTGCTATACAAAATGTTAATATACTTATATAAACTGTTAAATAATTACTAAAATAATCAAATTCATTTAGAATATTTGATACTAAATCTAAGAATTTATTTTTTGAAAAAACTTTAAAAATTTTTAATAATCTTATACATAAAAGTAAATAATGTAGTTCATCATGATATAATGGATTTGTTAAATATTCTGGATTTTTGCATTTTTTATCAAATAAAGTAAAAATAGTTTTTAAAGGAATTGCTTGTAATAAATCTAATAGAAACCATCCTTTAAGATATTTTTTAGATCTTTGTCTAAAACGAGTTTGTAAAACTTCATCAAAATTATAAAAAGCAATAAAAAAAGGAAAAACTAAATCAAAAAGAAAAATAATATCAACAAATATTTCTAATATATTTTCTCTTCTAAAAAAAGAACCTGTTTGACAAAAGAATTTTCTAGAGCCTAAAAAATATGGAATATAAATTAAATAATATAAAGAACATACTGTTAAAAAAAAATCAAAAAGAATAATAAATCTTGATTCTGGTCTAATAAAAAAACTCTTTTTTTCTTCATCAATATTTTCTTCATCATCTAAAGAATCATAAACATAACCTTTTCTTTGTAACATTCTATATCTTTGTTCAATAAATGTAACATCTTCTTCTTCAGATTCACTTTTTTGTCTTGAAGAATTTATATCATCTATTAAATATTTTTTTCCATCTTTTATTGAAGTTAATTTTTTATTATCTCCAATAATAGTTGTTTTCATTTCTTTTTTTATATCATGTAATTTTATTATATTATCACAACTTATATGTGTACTTTGAATTAAATAATCATTTTCAATATCACTTATACTTGCATCACTTTGACTTAAAAAAGATACTTTAAAATCTTTTCCTTTATATGAATATTTTGTTTTTAAATCTACAGATAATTTATTTCTATCTTTTTTTATATTTTCTTTTGTTTTTTCAATTGATTTTTTAATTTTTGAAAAATCATTTCTATAAGATTTTTTTAATTCTGGTGGATCTACAACACTTTTTTTCCCTTCTTTTTCTTCATCAGAAGGAGGATTAATTTCAATAGTTATTTCTTTTTTATTTCTTTTAGGTGAATTATTAGAAAAAGAATGTCTTTTTATTTCATCTTTATTATCAAAAGAATTTAAATTAAGTCTTTTAGCATTTAAATTTTTAACAGAAATTTTTTTTATTATTTTTTTCTTTCTATTAACATTATTTTGATAATTAAAAGAATTAGGTAACATAGCAGAATCAATACTTTTTCTTCTCAATTGATTAATTGAATTTTTTGAATTGAATCGTATAAATTTATAATTATTACCTACTTTATTATTATTTTGATTCATATTTATTAAAGGTAAATTACTATTATCATTTTCATAATTATTTTTCATTCCTTCTTTTAAAACATTTACAAAATCTCTTACTATATCTGCTGCTTCTGATAATTCTTTTTTCTCATTATATCTTTGTTGAATTAATTTTAATTCTTCTGGTTCTAATTCTCTTGTTAACATTTTTATATTATTTATACTCTCATCCTCACTTATTTTAAATGGTGTTTTCTTTTTTTCTATTCCAAATGAAGGTGTTCTTAACATTTTAATTTATTTATCTGACAATTACACAAATCAAATTAAAAATAAAATTTTTCATTTTATTTTGTAATTTAATTAGATTAAATAAATAAATAATATTATTTTTAACAATTGATTTTTTTATATCAGTTTTTAAATTCTTCTTTACTATTCTTAATTTGATTATAGAAAAATTATTTTTTATTACATTTAATTTTTATTTCTCTGATAAAAATAAAAATTTATATTATTTATATCATATTTTATAAATTTTTTAGAAATTAATATTTCCTTTTTTATTTTTAATTAAGAAAAATTAGATTAAAAATTAAAAAAAATTCATTAAAAATATATATATTCAATTACTTATATTCCCTCTTTATATTGTTAAATTATGATATCAAGATAAAATTATAATAATATAAAAAAATTTAATGACCTTTTAAATTAATTTTCACCTTCTAATAATATAGAATTTTTTTCAAATTCTTTCAATGAATATTTTTGTCTCTATGCTTTTAATGAAGTAAATTTTAATCTATAATTAAAGAACAAATGTCTTTTCCACAATTTTTAATGATTTTTTTATCATTAATTTCATTAGTAAATCTATAATCATATATCATTTTATAATTATTAAATCAAAAATACTTCATAACTAAATAATTACATGAACAAGCAAAAATTGAAGAATGATATTTTAACATTCTATAATTAATTAAAGCCTTATCCATAAAATATTTTCCTAATAATATTGTTGAGAATTAAAATGATAAATCATGGAAATTATATCATAAAAATCATTTTTTGTTGGAAATAATATTTTAAAATTTAAATCTGATAAAACTATATATTCCATTTCAATTAATTCTCTTTTTTCATAAGCTTTATCAGTTATATTTATAATATAATTTATGGGAGGAAAACGGATTTCTTGATTTTTACAAGCAATTAATAAGGCTGTAATTCATAATAATTGCAAATTTACTCTTTCAATTATATTGTTTGATAAATAAATATCTATTATGGCTATAGTTATGTATAAAGTCTGATTTTTTAAATGAAATTTAAAATGAACTTCAACCAATCAATTAATATTCTTTTCATTTGTTCATTTATATCTGTTTGTTTTTTCATGTAACCATATATATTATTTAATTCTTTTTCTTCATTTAAATAAATTTATATATATTTCATGTATATATTCATTTTCGTTATCAAAAAATATATTTAATATTGAATTTATTTAATTGGTATAACAATTTATAAATAAGTAATTCATTTTTTTGTTTATTAAAAATGATTTGTTTATATATAAACAATTTGAATCAAAAAGTTTTTTATTGAGGAATCATCTTTATTTTTTAAATTTATACTATTTTGGAATTTATTAATTTGAATATTATTTATTTGATGTCAAATTGTAAAATTTTTCACATATATTACCATTGAATTTGGTATTTAATGTATGTTGACAATTCTCTTGATAATGAACAATTTTCTAGAAGTTAATTTATTTATTTAAAATACTTCTTTTTCATTTCTTTATCAAAAAATATTTTTCATTTTTTTTCCATATGAAATTGAGTTTTCTTGAAACATCTATTTTTTATTTTAAATTTAAATTTTGTTTACATTGGCGAAAAAAATAATTATTAATAAAAAAATTTATTCAAAATTCAAGATTTTAAAATTTTCAAATTTATTGGGGATTGGGGATTGGGGATTGGGGATTGGGGATT